>CM055265.1:45824445-46007119 GCA_029237695.1 Conchocele bisecta | reverse complement strand
GGTTCACCTTTTTAAGGCTCATGGTTGGGTCGGTTTGTGGTCGGTAAAAAACAAAAAGGCCAGTGATTGTGATAGAGTGAAACTTGTGTTAACCGGCATCGTCTCGGACCAAGAGTTGTCGGTTAACGTAGGGAGTCGGTTCAGCAAGGTTCTTTATATTCTACATAGCAACTCAGTTTCATATTCACATACTGTTGAATGTTGATCACTGTGAATGGGTTGCGTAATGCGTACATATTAATACCGTATCTGGTATAATTAAATACAAGACAACGAAGCGGCGATATAGTTGAAACGAATATCAGTGGGGGTGGCACGAGTGTGGATTTTTGGCAGGGTGGTAGAGGACCCTAGGAAGAACGCATACATGAAATATGAAGCACATCGGAGCAAGAAAACAGAAAATATAGGCCATTTACCGGAGCGTTAAGGTTTTGAATTTTTGCATTCAATCTGAAACACAGATATATCAAATCATATTGGAGATATATCAAATCATATCCAATCGTCCATTCGCAGGTTGTTGTTGTTGTCGCTGCTGCTAAGATCCGGTTTCCGCCACTTACTTTTCTCGGCACAGCAAAAAAAAAAAATTTTTTTTTTTTTGGATCGGAGGTAAAAAAAATCTAAAAAAAAATCGGAAATTTAAATTTTTATTTTTTTCCACATTGTCAAAAAATCGGGTCGGCGGATCTGTAAACCAACTAATAAAAAAAAACTGGCCTAAATGATTATATTACATTTCCGTAAACTGTGTTGAAAATATTGTGGCATTATGTGGACCTATGCAGATATATGTAGATAAATATAGGACTATTAAAAAAAAATTCTGGGCTCCAGTAGCAAGCATTATTATTTTTAATTTTTAAACCTTTTTTCCATTTTTTTTTTCATTTTTTTTTTTTCATTTTTTTTTTTCAAATTCTTTTTCAATTTTTGTCTAGTAGCATAAGGTCGTAAGTGCTATATACAGACTATTATCATATAATAAAACAATTATTGACTAGTGAGCCATAGAATATAATCTGATCATCTATGGTTCACTAGTCAATAATTGTATAATATGTTGTCGGGCCAGTGAAAATTGCTTTCGGGCCCAGGCTCGAGGTCAAGGCGAGACAAGGCGAGGCATCTGATTCCGCGGAATTCTTGTTTACTTATCTCCCTTTGTTGTTTCGTGCTCTGATTTTGTATCCAGAGCATAACTCGAACACGCATATACGCATTGCTCTCTAATGGTCCTCTACCGCCCTGTGCCAAATCCACGTTCGTTCTGCCCCCGTCAAGCCCTGCAAGTCAACATACTTAGTGCCCTTCACATTAAAACGCTTGGGTAAATCTTATCTTTTGGTCTTTCATGGATCATGGCATCTTACTTACCGATGCTTCTAAAAACTGGTTCTCTAACCGCTGTGCCAAATCCACGTTCGTTCCTGCCCCACCAATCCCAGGGCAAGGCATACTGTGCTTTCACTAAAAACGGATCAGGTGGTATCTTATAATTTTTTCATCACGGATCAACTTCATATTTCATATACGCGTTGCTCTAATGGTCCGTCTACCGCCCTGTGCCAAATCCACGTTCGTCCTGCCCACCGCCAAGCCCAGGGTCAAGGTCACATACTTAGTGCTCAAAAAACTTTAACGCTCAGGTAAATATCTTTATAATTTTTATTCCATTCACGGATCAACTTCAAATATTTCATATAAAAACGTGGCGTTGATCAACTTCTATTTGGATCGTCTACCGCACCTGTGCCAAATCCACGTTCGTCCTGCCCCCGCCAAGCCCAGGGTCAAGGTCACATACTTAGTGCTTCAAAAACTTTAACGCTCAGGTAAATATCTTATAATTTTTATTTCCATTCACGGATCAACTTCATATTTCATATACGCGTTGCTCTAATGGTCGTCTACCGCCCTGTGCCAAATCCACGTTCGTCCTGCCCCGCCAAGCCCAGGGTCAAGGTCACATACTTAGTGCTTCAAAAACTTTAACGCTCGGGTAAATACTTATAATTTCTGTTTTCTTTCATGGATCATCTTCATATTTCATATACGCATTGCTCTAATGGTCCTCTACCGCCCTGTGCCAAATCCACGTTCGTCCTGCCCCCGCCAACCTCCCAGGGTCAAGGTCACATACTTGGTGCTTCAAAAACTTTAATGCTCAGTAAATATCTTATAATTTTTCTTTCCATTCACGGATCAACTTCATATTTCATATATGCGTTGCTCTAATGGTCCTCTACCGCCCTGTGCCAAATCCACGTTCGTCCCGCCCCCCGCCGCCAAGCCCAGGGTTAACATCATATACTTAGTGCTTCAAAAACTTTAACTCTCAGGTAAATATCTTATAATTTCTGTTTTCTTTCACGGATCAGCTTCATATTTCATATATGCATTGCTCTAATGGTCCTCTACCACCCTGTGCCAAATCCACGTTTGTCCTGCCCCCGCCAAGCCCAGGGTCAAGGTCACATACTTGGTGCTTCAAAAACTTTAACGCTCAGGTAAAAGAAAATTTTGACTTGGAATTTGGCCTCATTTATTATCAAAGCGATATGTGGGACATCCGTGTTCTATGAACACATTTTTCTAGTTTATTAAACTTCACACATGCATAGAAGACGACCCAAAGGTGTGTCGCACGTAAGAATGACAACTCTTGCGTTGTTAATTTCTTAGTTATCTCCCTTTGTTGTTTCGTGCACTGATTTCGTGTCTGGAGCATAACTCGAACACCCTTTGGAATATTTTCATGAAACTTCACACATGCATAGACCACGACCCTAAAGGTGTGTCCCGCAAGAATGACAACTCTTGCATCACTAATTCTTTAGTTATCTCCCTTTGTTTTTCCGTCACTGGTTTTGTCTCCGGAGCATAACTCGAACACCCTTTTTTCAAACTACTTGTGTATCTGGGGAGGGGGATACACATGCGCTTGTCGACAAGCGTCCATTTCTAGTTAATTTGAAATCTCGATTGAATATAGTAGCCGACGAGACCCATCACACCCATTCCCACGACGATGAACGCGATCTCGCGGTCTTTTTGGGGCTCTGACGGTACATAGAAATCTGAAAGTTGGGGCTCGGGATCCAGCGGCGCGAGACTTTTCTGCGGATATGCCAGCACGTACTCGCGGTTGGCTTCTTCAACGTTCTGGAAAGCTTGTGCTGCGTGATTCTCGCGGCGAAGCTCTTCGTTGACCCAGTCTAGATGGGCGGTTCGTTTTTTCGACCATGTTTCCTTTGCGCTATTGAGTTGTTCTACAGCTAAATCGTGACGCTTCCGCTCCTCATCCACGTTCGAGCTTCTCATTTTCGAGAATATAAAGTTGCTACCGCTGAACGCCAATGCGTTTACAAGCGCACAACCTATCATTATTCCGATCGAAGCCATTTATTTCCATATATTAACAGGTAGAATTCCAACTTTAATTAGATAATCTCGGGTCCAAACTGCGGCCGCTACATCTAAGGTCGCGAGCCCTACGTCTCTCACAGTAAAGTCCAATTTGGGAGCGGACCCTCCTAGGGCCATCTTTGATAGTCGAGCATACCCGATACTGAAACCCGATATCACCACGGCGTGATAAAGCGCATTCACTATCATTTTACCATCGTTTTCAGCCATTGTTATAATTATTGCATATAAAAGGGATCGCGATCAATGTTTAAATGGGGCGCAATCGGTTTCGTAACTTTCTTCGAAACAGTGGCTGGTTGTTTTTTCGATAAGGATTGGTGTAATAGGGGGTATTTCCACACGCACAGGGCACCAACAACTGCCAGACCACCACCAACAACCCAACTGCAATTCGTGAATTGGGGTTCAATCGGGTTCGTCCAATCTCGATTGGGTGTTGAGTGTGCTTCCAATTCGTGAATTGGGGGTGTTGTTGCAATTCCCGATTGCTCTGTCTTCAGATGTTTTGCTGTCTCCATCCCCGATTGCAACGACTGTTTAGCCTCTCGAAGCTCGGCGAGTATTTTATTTTGTTTAACTTTTCGGGTGGCAGCCGCCGCCCGCCCAGCTGCCTGTCATTTTGGGTTTTTATGTCGTGCATCCCCCAACTCCAATCGCGATTGGTTTGGAGGATCAATCGGAGTTGGAAGTGCTGCAATCGGGTTCGATTGGGTTGGAGCAATCCCCAACGCCGTTGGAGATTGTGGTTCCGTCACTCTCGGGCTTATAGTTCGTGGGCATATATGTCCAAATTGACAGTGTTTACCCGTGGTCAACGCGGTTGTCAGCGGAGCTAAGTACATTCCAAACTTGTGATAAATTGAGCAGCAGGCTGTTCTAAGAGTGTGTCCTATAAAAGGGTCAGTCTCTAGATCGCGAATCAATCCCGCGGTGTTTGGTATAGGGAGAAGTATACTGAACGACGGTTCGGTTCACGTCTGTCGACGTCAGCGAAATAGTGAAAGCGAGGCGAACAGTCTCCGGCACAATGACGTCGCTAGCTCCGAGGTTGGGGAAGCGGACTAAGAGCTGCTGGTTCTGGTCGATCGTCGATGGGTTGTTCGTAATAACGACACTCTGTCTCACGCCTTTTGCCCCGAGGGGCTCACGCAGTCTGCGGTATGGATTGAGTTTGCGACCGTATTGACTCGAAGCCATAATTTAGTAACTCTATTAAACTCGTATGGTTTTGTCTTTAATACATAATTAATTTTAAGAAAATTATAAAGATGGCTGATTACGATATTAACATGGATGAAATCGGCAGAGACGATATCCGCGATGACGATGACCTCGACGACGTTGACGAAACGACCATCATAGAGACACCAGGAACTGGTGGTGCTAGCTATATGTGGGAGGCCCCACCCGAAACTCCGGCATGGGCGGGTGGTACCGAGATTCCTGCGGGGATCTCCAAGAATGAGCTGGCGCCTCTCAAGGAAACGGATTCGCGGGTGAAACGGTGGGAGAGCAGGTGTCTAAACACGGCATCAAGGCCACGTTGGAGTTCCGTAGCACTAAAAGAGGAGACCTGTGGGTTAAAGAACCACCCGAACCGGTTCCTCAGCCCCTCTTCCTTGAACCGATATGGATTACTCTTCGCTCGAGCTCTCGGAGTGGTCGATGATCGATCACTGCTGCCTCAACAAATGGTAAAAACCCTACAGTCTACCGACGAAACGCTGGCGAAGACGGCCGCCGCTATAGAAACGAGCGAGCTCAGCGATGTCCCTCGCATAGCCACCGACGGTATTCACACAATTGAAACCACGGTCAACGAAATAAACGGCACAAAATATGACCCACCGTTACCTCTTCGCGAGCTCCTGGGACTAGATAAGGCTCTGCAAACGTCCCGGGGCAAACTGGTCAATAACCTCTCCAAACTCACGGCGCTGGACAAACATATCGCGCTAGAAGAAAGAAAACTTGGGGAAGTCCGTGGCGATAGAGATTCTACCGAGAGGATCAACAAACTCCTGCGGTCGTTGCGGGATGAAAGAGAAGCTCGCTTGGAGGCTGCCTCGACTAACCGTGTTACGCTTTCCGGCGAATTAAGTCGGAGCCGCGAAACAATCTTGAGGGTCCTGCACGAGGACACGACACTCGGTGAGCGTCTTCGCACTCTGTTCAGAGAGAAGGGCGTCACGATAGTAACCATCATTGCAGCTTTCAGCATGATTATATCGACCCTAATTCTATCTATAATGTCTCTATTTCTAGCTGTCAATGCTGGTGCCGCACCAGCGCCCACACCAGCACCCGCACCAGCACCCGCGCCATCCGGCGGAGCCAAGGAGTGGGTAAGAAAACAACTAAAAGCCCTCGCCAGTCTCCTGGCTAAATTAGCAGGAAAGGTGGCTGCCGCGCTGCCTGGGTTAATAGGAGGTCTCCTCTCCTTCTTGTTATCTATATTATCAAAAACGGTCGGATGGCTCGCCAATAATGCTTGGGCTTTAATCGTGACGATCGCCGGTCTCCTACTATTCTCCGCCCGAGAGTTCCTAAAACCAAAGCGCGAGTAGTCTGACCACTATGAGGGCGACGACGAGTGCTAATTTCTCCTCCTCGTGTGTTGTGCTTCCAAGCTCGATTGGTGTTTCCGCTCCTGTTCCATTGTTGATGATTCAATTGGAGGGACTCGATGGTGCATCCAATTTGCGAATTGGGGTGGGTATATCCAATCCAGCCACAATTGGATGAATTGGGGGTTTTACGTAATAGATTCCACTTACACCTCCGCGCCCGACCGTCTTGGGGGGGAGCTTGATGATACCCGTGTTCACGTTCCTGTTGCGGCCGATATTGGCGGTGGCGACTACGATCTGATTATTGTAACCGTCAACCGGGTCGTCTCGTAGTATCATATTACTCGGCGCCATATAAAGACCTATTCCAAATGCGTAGTCTACTGGGCTGCGGGCAGTCTGCAAAATGTCTTGATAATTCTGGATCGCCTTCTGGAGGTCCACCTTAGCTGAGATGGCGTCCTCGACAAGTGCCAAGAACTGTTTTTGTGCGTCAAATGCCGTTCCCATGCCCAGTATAGCGCTGCGCGTTTGCTTCTGTGAGGCGAGGATTGCCCAGACGTATACGCGAATGGAGTCATTGAGGTGAATAACCCCACCCTGCGTAAATCCAGTGCTTTCATCTAACATAAATGTGGTCCACGCATTTCGCATCTGTGGAGTATCACCCAGGTCTAGGTATTCCACGTGGGCTACTTTAGTAGGTAGCCAATGACAATAACCGTCTTTACACGCAAGCCCACCAAGCACTTCATCACCGAACGTCATCGTATTCAACTTATAATTATATTTAGTCCATGTTGCCATTTTTCTAACTGGTGGTGGGGTAGCTCCGCTAGCACTCCACAACCCTGAGAAATATACAGGGACTTTATCCAGATGCTCACCACTAACTAAGCCTTTAAGGTGAACTAACCCTAAACTGTTGGTTGGAGTGTATACTTTCTGTCTCCAGTCCGCGTCTTTTGGTACCCCAAATTCGTTACACAATCTTTCGAACGCCTTACGGTCGTATGTGCTGGAAATGGGATCCCAGCCGTCGTCTTGAGGTAGTGGAATACCTAGTTCTTTGAGAATCCTCCTAATGGTGTAATACACGTGAAAGTTGTAGACACTTCGGAGCATGACATTCTTGACCAGGCGGCCCTTACGGAGGCTTATGATGTGTTGCGCTTAGAGGACTCTCTCATCAGAGAAGCGGCACTTACTGAACTAGACGGAAAAATAATAGAATTTCAAAAAGAGACCCGGTTGGGGGTTGAGAAAGCCCGAGCAGACCACCAGGCGGCCCTTGCGGAGGCTTATGATGTGTTGCGCTTAGAGGACTCTCTCATCAGAGAAGCGGCACTTACTGAACTAGACGGAAAAATAACCGATTTTCGGAAAGAGACCCGGTTGGGAGTTGAGAAAGCCCGAGAAGATCACCAGGTGGCGTATGGGGTGTTGTGCTCAGAGGACTCTCTCATCAGAGAAGCGGCACTTACTGAACTAGACGGGAAAATAATCGAATTTCGAAAAGAGGCCCGGTTGGGGGTTGAGGGGGTCCGAACGGGTATTGATAAAGTCCGAGAAGACCACCAGGCGGCCCTTGCGGAGGCTTATGGGGTGTTGCGGCTCAGAGGACCCTCTCTACAGAGAAGCGGCGGGTTGCTGAACTGGCGGAAAAATTAATGAATTTCAAAAAGAGGCCCGGTTGGGTATTGAAAAAATCTAGAAGACCACCAGCGGCCATTACGGAGGCTTATGGGGTGTTGCGCTCAGTGGCTCTCATCAGAGAAGCGGCTTGCTGAACTTTTACTGAATAACTGAAACAGAAAAGCCCGGTGATTGATCCCAGAAACAACCAGGCGCCCATTAGAAGCTATTGGTGGGGTTGCAAGACTCTCATCAGAGAAGCGGCACTTACTGAACTAAACGGGAAAATAACCGAAGTTTACGATAAACTGAAACGTGCTCGTAGAGCCTCGAACAAAGCGCTTGAGGAGGCCTCCGAAAAGATTCGTGCTGAGAACCATACCTCTATCGGGGGGCTTGCCGGATTGTTGAAAACAATGAAAACGCAAAAACGTGTCGTAACAGTTTGGGCTGAGAAGCGGGGCCCATTGGCTGAGGGGCTCTATGAATATTTGTTCGGTGCTAAAGCGAGTAATAAATATGGGGGATACGCCATGACAGCTCCAGGTACACTTCTCCGAATGGCGGTCTGCTCGGTTAATGCTAATGGTAAACCTGTGGGCGCGGTCATGATAAATCTCGTACTGGATGGGAAAGAACGGGCAATTGGAGTCACTAAACTCGCTGGAGATAGTTCGTCAGTGGTTTTGTTCGCCGGTGGTGATCCAATTCGACTTTCCGAAGGTAGTGTTATTAACTTTGTTACGAAAATCGCTGACCCAGCGAGTTCTTCCACTATTGTCTCATTGTTAATTGAACTTAATTTGTAAAATACCAATATATCATGAACGAATCACCACTTCCAATTGTCAATACCAATCCAATTCACGGAAGAAGTTTAGATTTTAGGTTGGATAATATCGTCGCTATGCAGGATATTTTAGTTAGAGAATGTACAAATAGAAAAAGAAACGCTAAAAAATATAAGCGCGCGGCGAACATAGCTGAAGCATCTAGTACGGTTCTGGCAAGTTTATTTGTAATGAGTGGTGCGGGGACTGCTGCAACGTTATCTACAATTGTAACGGTTCCACTTGCAGGGGTTTTGAGTGGAATTACCGTTTTATCTGGAATACTTTGTATGGTAATTAGGGCGGCGGGTGGAAAACTCCATAAAAAAAGTAGAAAACATGATAGAATATCCGTTTTCGCCAGGTCTAAGAAAAATAGCATCGACGTTATAGTGTCCAAAGCGTTGACCGATAATGAAATACCAAACTTAGAGTTTGAATCCGTGGTGGAGGAAATGGGGAGATATGAAGAATTAAAAAATGATATTAGAATCAAAGCGCGCGCCACCATGCCCAAGATTGAGTGTACTGATTGGGATAAATTTAGGGTAAAACTTGGAAATAAAGTCGGAGGAAATGTTACAGCACCACCATCCCGAAAATGTGATATTTTATTAAATAATTTTTCTTAAAATTAATTATATTGGTGCAGTAAACAATTTAAATCAGTAAACATAATAATCAGTAAAAAAAAATTATTTTTGTTTAGGTCCCATCGAGGCTTGAACTCGCGCCGGAAAAACCTAAAATATTTTTTTATTTGTTTTCTTATTTTTTTAATTAATTTTGTAATAATAGGGGGTGTTCAGCTTTAAATTATTAATAATTTTGTAAAAATTAATAAAATAACTAACCATCCCAGAAATTCGTGAACCTCTCTAAGTGTTTATAAATAATTATAATTTGCACACCATTTGTATGTTGTATAGGAAACTGATGAGTATATATACGTTTGTTTGCCTTACAACAATTGGTCTCATCTCGTGCATGCCATGTTGTTGATCCGGTATGACGTCCGTCTCGTCTGTTTAATGGTAGCAGTCTATAAATATGTGTGAATTTGCCGATGGAATTGCATAACTCAAAGGTGCCGGCCTAAAAGATTTCTGCCTAAGAGCTTTGCAATTTCAGAAACCAAATTCACGGGTTTCTCTGTTTCGGAGAGGAATTGGCAATGGGGTTAAAACCCGTAAAACTAGACTGTGAGCCAACAGATGCGTGGCCTTAATAAAGGTCCCAACTGCGGGCTAAGAAATCTACCCAGTCGCTGGGGGTGTGTGCACGAGTGGTGGCTTTTGCTATTTTTTGTTGTGCTTGTTCAATATATCTTTATAAGCGATATCGTAGAAATGTATATTCGTAAACGAATCGTTGGGTTTTAACAATTTTATATAATACACCTTAGTTTTATATCCGATACGCATTATCTGTCTTAATGTTTGTATTTGCCTCTTGTATAGTTCACTTAATTGCCGGTATAATATTGTAAATGCAACGTTTTTATCGTAGCGTAATAAATTACGCTGATATTTCATGTATTCGATATCGCCTAGTGTTTTCATTTTATAGAATTTATATATAGGACTATAACCCCCGTATTCTTCGTAAACTTCTTCAACACAATTAATTAAAAACTTTCAATTCCAATTGTATTTTATTATCCATTTTCTCTAATAATAGTGGCATAATTGGTATTGTTTTTTTTCTGTTCAATTTCCAATATAATTGGGACTACGATATCATTTTGACTCCCTCTTTTCAAAATTATTTTCTCCAAAATTCATAAATTTGCTGTCGGGAGACAATTTCCTCGTTAACCAATTTTTGATTTTTCGGGGGTGGTGGGGGTAGTATAGAGGGTTATAAATAATACCACCGTAGGTGGTATCATTTTGACTCCCTCTATACTACTGTATTTAATCATCTCATATATTTATGTTTTACCAAAAAAAGTAAAAAATGGCCCGAAATAAATGCCTATAAATATCATATTTCTCTCCTAAATGCCTATTAAATGAAATTAAACCAATCTAATGATGATTATATGTATTTAATCATCTCATATATTTATGTTTAAAATAAAATGAAGTCATAAATGGCCCGAAATAAATGCCTATTTGCACTACGCTGCGTCTGGCGCAAACAAGATTCATGAACGGAAACAGCGCAAACAAGATTCTTGTTCGGAAACGGCGCAAACAAGAATAAAATATCATATTTCTCTCCTAAATGAAATTAAATCAATCTAATGATGATAAATGCATATTTGCACTAGTAGACTACGATGTGGCTGGCGCAAACAGAAAGACTAAAACTATATACCGTGGCATATTTCATACGTCATGGATATAAATGAACATATGTGTCTCGCCACGCGATAAAGGGACTTATTGAGTTTTAACCAGTGTAGCTGCTCGTCAGCTAGCCTTTAGTGACATCAATCGAACACACAGGAAGACATGTTATAAACAAGTCATATTTAATTAGGAATGATTGCAATGTATGGTGAACAAGGTCAATGGTGGCAATAACCTACATTAGATTGATTTAATTTCATTTAATAGGCATTTAGTAGAGAAATTTGATATTTTATTCTTGTTTGCGCCTGTTTCCGAACAACAATCTTGTTTGCGCCAGACGCATCGTAGTGCAAATAGGCATTTATTTCGAGCCATTTATAATTGTTCTTTATAAAGCATAAATATATGACACGATTAAATACATATAATCATCATTAGATTGATTTAATTTCAATTAATAGGCATTTAGGAGATAAATATGATATTTTATTCTTGTTTGCGCAGTTTCCGTTCGTGAATCTTGTTTTCGCCAGACGCATCGTAGTGCAAATAGGCTTTTATTTCGGGACATTTATGATTTTCTTTGTAAACATGGTAAAACATAAATATATGAGATAATTAAATACACATATTCATCATTAGATTGATTTAATTTCATTTCATAGGCATTTAAAATAGATATTTTGAAAAATTAATCTTGTTTGCGCCATTTGCGCTGTTTGCGCTGAAGTTCTTGTTTGCGCTATTAAGGCAAACCGACTGTATGGTATTGATCAAATGATAGCAATTATTTCATGCATTACTTCGAAGATACTGTTAATTCCTTTATTCTGTACGCTTTGCCTCTTTTCAACACAAGCGCCCGGTCCCGATAATCAAGTTCCACATCATACAGGTGTCAACAGAAGTTGGTAGCGATGAAAACAGTTAAATTTAATAGTTTTTCTCCTGCCTGCTTTAGCAGAAGCGGGACATAGGCATAGCTTTTCCGTCGGCGGCGTCGGCGTTGGCGTCGGCGGCAACATTTCACGTTAAGTTTTTGCGTTTAGCTCAGTTTCCAGAAAACTATAACTCCTACAACCTCCATACTTGGTATACATCAACATTGTGGTTTAGCTCTGTTTCTAAAACTTAACGCTCAGGTTAATTCATTGTAACTTCTGTTTCCCTCAATGAAATGCTTTAATATTTCATACATGCATTTGTAACAACATCTCGCATCATTCTACAGAAATCCCATGGTGCCCGCTAACCCCAAAGGTCAAGGTCACTGACTTAGAAATTTCCGTGTTTGGAAAAGTTAACGCTCGGTTTAATGTATTAAAACTTCTGTTTCCCTTGATGGAATGCTTCGGTATACATCAACACTGTGGTGTAACCATCTCACACAGAGGGAGCCCATGTGACATTGACCTAGTTTTCATGGTTCATTGACCTACTTTTCACATGCATTCAACGTTAAGTTTTTGCATTTAGCTCTGTTTCTAAAACTTAACGCTCAGGTTAATTCATTGTAACTTCTGTTTCCCTCAATGGAATGCTTTAATATTCCATGCATGCATTTGTAACAACATCCAGCATCATTCTACAGAAAGCTCATGGTGCCCGCTAACCCCAAAGGTCAAGGTCGCTGACTTAGAAATTTCCGTGTTTCGAAAAGTTAATGCTCAGTTTATGCTTTAATATTCCATACATGCATTTGTAACAACATCCCGCATCATTCTACAGAAAGCCCGTGTTGCCTGCTAACCCCAAAGGTCAAGGTCACTGACTTAGAAATTTCCGTGTTTGGAAAAGTTAACGCTCAGTTTATGCTTTAATATTCCATACATGCATTTGTAACAACATTCCGCATCATTCTACAGAAAGCCCATGGTGCCCGTAAACCCCAAGGTCAAGGTCGCTGACTTAGAAATTTCCGTGTTTGGAAAAGTTAACGCTCAGTTTATGCTTTAATATTCCATACATGCATTTGTAACAACATCCCGCATCATTCTACAGAAAGCCCATAATGCCCGCTAACGCCAAAGGTCAAGGTCACTGACTTAGAAATTTCCGTGTTTGAAAAAGTTAGCGCTCAGTTTATGCTTTAATATTACATACATGCATTTGTAACAACATCCCGCGCATCATTCTACAGAAAGCCCATGGTGCCCGCAAACCCCAAAGGTCAAGGTCGCTGACTTAGAAATTTCCGTGTTTGGAAAAGTTAACGCTCAGTTTGAACGCTCAGTTTGAACGCACAGTTTATGCTTTAATATGCCAAACATGCATTTGTAACAACATCCCGCATCATTCTACAGAAAGCCCATGGTACCCGCTAATCCCAAAGGTCAAGGTCACTGAATTAGAAATTTCCGTGTTTGGAAAAGTTAGCCCTCAGTTTATGCTTCCCGCATCATTCTACAGAAAGCCCATGGTGCCCGCTAAACCCAAAGGTCAAGGTCACTGAATTAGAAATTTCCGTGTTTGGAAAAGTGAGCGCTCTGTTTAGGCTTCCATATATGCATTTGTAACTTTACATCCCGCATCATTCTACAGAAAGCCCATGGTGCCCGCTAACCCCAAAGGGCAAGGTCACTGAATTAGAAATTTCCGTGTTTGGAAAAGTGAGCGCTCAGTTTATGCTTCCATATATGCATTTATAACTTTACATCCCGCATCATTCTACAGAAAGCCAATGGTGCCCGCTAACCCCAAAGGTCAAGGTCACTGACTTAGAAATTAACGCTCAGTTTATGCTTTAATATTCCATACATGCATTTGTAACAACATCCCGCATCATTCTACAGAAAGCCCATCATTCTACAGAAAGCCCATGGTGCCCGCTAACCCCAAAGGTCAAGGTCACTGACTTCGAAATTTCCGTGTTTGGAAAAATTAACGCTCAGTTTATGCTTTAATATTCCATACATGCATTTGTAACAAAATCCCGCATCATTCTACAGAAAGCCCATGGTGCCCGCTAAGGTGAAGGTCACTGACTTAGAAATTTCCGTGTTTGCAAAAGTAAACGCTCAGTTTATGCTTTGATATTCCATACATGCATTTGTAACAACATCCCGCATCATTCTACAGAAAGCCCATGGTGCTCACTAACCCCAAGGTTATTACAAGCTCCTTATGTACTATCAAACTGCGCCAGGCGGGACATCTTGCTCCGCGGAGCTCTTGTACTCATTTTTCTCGGAAATCTTCACACCTGACAACTGAAAATGACCACCTTAATGACCAGGAACAAAAATCTTGTATGAAAATGCAGAATTAGCGTTTACGAGGGTGTCCGGGAAAATGGGTACGGACAAAAAATGGGTCGCCTACCAGTATATATATATTAAACAGAACAGAGAAAACCACAAACATTTACAAGCAGTCTTGATCTACTACTATATGTAAACAATGCAAATATTAATAATGAGCCTTCTTTTTATTTCGTGATTTTTGGTCGAATATTGATTTTATTATGAAAAATTGATTTGTCTATGGGAATTTAACATGGGGGGAAAGGAGGTAGAGGAGCAGTGGGAGGAGTTAGAAAACAAAATATTTTGGAAATTGACTCCGAAACCTGGCTAGATAGCTTGGAAATGATCTAAGAAAACAAAAGTTAAATTTTGAAAATCGGTCCACTATTTCTGAAATTAGAAAAATTTCCCCATGTTAATTTTTTTTTTGTAATAATCAATATTTGACCAAATTTCACAAAATAAAAAGAAGGCTCATTCTAAATTTTTATAAAATTTAGCATTATCAAAAAAGAAATTGTTTTTGCATTGTTTATATAGCCGTAAAATTTGGGCAGCTTTCGTGTAGTGCTCCAGCCCACTATATATATACTGTCATGTGATTTTTAGCCCGCTTGCGGAAAGCGAGACATAGTGATCACAATGACGTCCGGGTGTCCGTGCGTGCGTGCGTGCGTGCGTGTGTGCGTGTGTGCGTGCGTGCGTCCATCCGTCGGGCCGTCCATCCGTCCGTCCGTCCAAAATCTGCGTTAAAGTTTTTAAATACCTTATATCTCTGCAGTCCTAAGTCACATTGACTTGAAACTTCATATGCTTATTAGTCATCATCCATATATTGACTGAACAAGGTAGGGTTGGATGCACACTCTGATCAGGGCCTACATTGGTCACACATTCCATAAGCCTCATTTTCACAGTTTCGCTTTGTGCTCAACCCTTTCAACCCTAAATAACTAGAATGTTCTGTGATATGTTCATTTTCCGACCAATCCAATTGTCACAAAATGATTTCCAGACTAGCCCATTTTTAGCTCGCCTGCACGAAGTGCAGAAGAGCTTATGGCATACCCCCGGCGTCGTCGGCGTCGGCGTCAGCATCGTCCACAAACTTAACGTTGGGTAAATGTCTTATAACTTCTGTTTCCTTTCATGAAACACCTTGTTATCCCCCCCCCCACCCCCCCCCCCACAACAAAGTTGTGGGGGGGGTATACTGGAGTCAGCTGGTCCGTCCGTCCGTCAGTCTTTCCGTGTTTCCATGTTTCCGTCCGTCACAAAACTTAACAATTGTAAATTTGCTTTTAAATTTACTTTTTAACTTCTTCCCTTTCCCCTTTGCGGAAATCTTTCATATTTTACCCGCCCCTTCTCTGACACTCATACATCATTCTGCAACAAACCTACGACCCCCATTTATGCCAGGGGTCAAGGTCACGGACTTAGAAACTTAGAAAAAAACGAAAACTTAACAATTGTAAATTTCCTTTTAACTTCTCTTTCCCTTTGCGGAAATCTTTCATATTTGACCTGCCCCTTCTCTGACACTCATACATAATTCTGCAACAAATGTACAACCCCCATTTATGCCAGGGGTCAAGGTCACGGACTTAGAAACTTAGAAAAAAACGAAAACTTAACAATTGTAAATTTCCTTTTAACTTCTCTTTCCCTTTGCGGAAATCTTTCATATTTGACCTGCCCCTTCTCTGACACTCATACATAATTCTGCAACAAACGTACGACCCCCATTTATGCCAGGGGTCAAGGTCACGGACTTAGAAACTTAGAAAAAAACGAAAACTTAACAATTGTAAATCTCCTTTTAACTTCTCTTTCCCTTTCCCTTTGCGGAAATCTTTCATATTTTACCCACCCCTTCTCTGACACTCATACATCATTCTGCAACAAACCTACGACCCCCATTTATGCCAGGGCTCAAGGTCACAGACTTATAAACTTAGAAAAAAACTAAAACTTAACAAATGTAAATTTCCTTATAACTTCTCTTTCCCTTTGCGGAATGCAGTGATATTTTACCCGGCCCTTCTCTGACACTCATACATCATTCTGCAACAAACCTACGACCCCCATTTATGCCAGGGGTCAAGGTCACGGACTTAGAATGTCTAGTTTGCTTCTGGAATTCATTCTAGATCAGGGCTGACGCGGGGGGGGGGGTATTCCGTAAGCCCCTGCTTACTGACAAATCTAGTTATTTCATACATGCATTCCTCAGATGACCCTCTATCATGCTGTAGCAAATCCATGACCCACTACCCAGCCCTTACCCCAAGGTCAAGGTCACAAACTTGGCACATTCATAAAATTAACGTTGGGTAAATGTCTTATAACTTCTGTTTCCTTTCATGGAACACCTTCTTATTTCATACATGCAATTCCTCAGATGACCCTCTATCATGCTGTAGCAAATCCATGACCCACCCACCCAGCCCTTACCCCAAGGTCAAGGTCACAAACTTGGCACATTCATAAACTTAACGTTGGGTAAATGTCTGATAACTTCTGTTTCCTTTCATGGAACACCTTGTTATTATACCCCCCCCCCTCGCAACAAAGTTGTGGGTGGTATACTGGAGTCAGCTTGTCCGTCCGTCTGTCCGTCCGTCTGTCCGTCCGTCCGTCCGTGTTTCCGTCCGTCACAAAACTTAACAATTGTAAATTTCCTTTTAACTTCTCTTTTCCTTTGCGGAAATCTTTCATATTTTACCCGCCCTTTCTCTGACACTCGTACATCAATCTGCAACAAACCTACGACCCCCATTTATGCCAGGGGTCAAGGTCACGGACTTAGAATGGCTAGTTTGCTTTTTTCAACTGGAACCACCATCGCACTCTCCATATGTGCTGACATAGTCTTTTGTCTGAAAATGATAGTATGCGAGCTGGAATGTATGTTTACCTTCGTTAAGCCTAATTCATTCTAGGTCAGGGCTGACGCGGGGGGGGGGGGGGGGGGTGGGGGGGGGGGGGGGGGGGGGGGGGGGGTATTCCGTAAACCCCCGCTTACTGACAAATCTAGTTTTATACATGCATTCCTCAGATGACCCTCTATCATGTTGTAGCAAATCCATGACCCACCACCCAGCCCTTACCCCAAGGTCAAGGTCACAAACTTGGCACATTCATAAACTTAACGTTGGGTAAATGTCTGATAACTTCTGTTTCCTTTCATGGAACACCTTGTTATTTCATACATGCATTCCTCAGATGACCCTCTATCATGCTGTAGCAAATCCATGACCCACCTCACAGCCCTTACACCAAGGTCAAGGTCACAAACTTGGCACATTCATAAACTTAACGTTGGGTAAATGTCTGATAACTTCTGTTTTTTCCTTTCATGGAAAACCAACTCCCCCTTGTTATTCATACATGCATTCCTCAGATGACACTTTATCATGCTGTAGCAAATCCATGACCCACCACTCAGACCTTACCTCAAGGTCAAGGTCACAAACTTGGCACATTCATAAACTTAACGTTGTGGTCTTTGTAAATGTGATAACTTCCGTTTCCTTTCATGGAACACCTTGTTATTTCATACATGCATTCCTCAGATGACCCTCTTATCATGCTGTTCCGCATCCATGACCCACCTCACAGCCCTTACACCAAGGTCAAGGTCACATACTTGGCACATTCATAAACTTAACGTTGGGTAAATGTCTGATAACTTCTGTTTCCTTTCATGGAACACCTTGTTATTTCATACATGCATTCCTCAGATGACCCTCTATCATGCTGTAGCAAATCCATGACCCACCATCTACAGTCCCTTACACAATCAGTTCAAGGTCTTTCACACCTTGCACATCATACCCTTACGTGTAAATGTATTGGATACACTTGGTAAATCAATTGGGTAAACTGATAACTTTCTCCTTTCATGGAACACCTTGTTATTTCATACATGCATTCCTCAGATGACATTTTATCATGCTGTAGCAAATCCATGACCCACCACTCAGACCTTACCCCAAGGTCAAGGTCACAAACTTGGCACATTCATAAACTTAGCATTGGGTAAATGTCTTATAACTTCTGTTTCCGTTCATGGAACACCTTCTTATTTCATACATGCATTCCTCAGATGACCCTGTATCATGCTGTAGCAAATCCATGACCCACCGCCCACCCAATCGTTACCCCAAGGTCACAAACTTAGCATGTTCATAAACTTAATGTTGGGGTAAATGTTGTGTAACTTCTGTTTATTTACAGGGAACGCTTTCATATTTCATACATGCATTCATCTGATGATACTCTATCGTGCTATAGCAAATTAATGACTCACCGCCCACCCGATTCCCCAAGGTCAAGCTCACAATCTTAGCACATTCATAAACTGAATGTTGGGGTAAATGTATTATAACATCTGTTTCCTTTCATGGAACGCCTTAATATTTCAAATATGTATTCATCTGATGATACTCTATCATGCTATAGCAAATTCATGACCCACCACCCATCCCTTACCCCAAGGTCAAGGTCACAAACTTAGTACATTCATAAACCTAACGTTGGGGTAAATGTCTGTTTCCTTTCATGGAACGCCTTGCTATTTCATGCATTCCTCAGATGACCCCTCTGTCATGCTGTCGCAAATCCACAACCCACCACCCAACCCTTACCCAAAAGTCAAGGTCACAAACTTAGCATGTTCATAAACTTAACGTTGGGGTAAATGTTGTGTAACTTCTGTTTCTTTACACTTTGAACACCTTGATATTTCATACATGCATTCATCTGATGATACTCTATCGTGCTATAGCAAATCCATGATCAACCCCCACCCTTTTCCCCAAGGTCACGGTCACAAACTTAGCACATTCATAAACTTAACGTTGGGGTAAATGTCTTATAACATCTGTTTCCTTTCATGAAACGCCTTGATATTTCATACATGCATTCATCTGATGATACTCTATCGTGCTATAGCAATTCCATGACCCATCGCCCACCCCTTACCCCAAGGTCAAGGTCACAAACTTGACACATTCATAAACTTAACGTTGGGGTAAATATCTGATAACAACTGTTTCCTTTGATGGAACGCCTTGATATTTCATACATACATTCCTCAGATGACCCTCTATCATGCTGTAGCAAATCCACAACCAACCACCTAACCCTTACCCCAAGGTCAAGGTCACAAATGTAGCATGTTCATAAACTTTACATGGGGGTAAATGTTGTGTAACGTCCGTTTCTTTACACTTTGAACGCTTTGATATTTCATACATGCATTCATCTGATGATCCTCTATTGTGCTACAGCAAATCCATGACCCACCCCACCCCTTTCCCCAAGATCAACATCATAAACGTAGCGTTGGAGTAAATGTCTTTTTATAACTTCTGTTTCTTTACAGGGAACACCTTCATATTTCATACATGCATTCATCTGATGATACTCTATTGTGCTACAGTAAATCCATGACCCAACCCCACCCCTTTCGCCAAGGCCAAGGTCACAAACTTAGCACATTTATACATGCATTCCTCATGTGAATAGCTATCATGCTATAGAAAATCACCAACTTAGTGTGTTCATAAACTTAACGCTGGGTTAAATTTTGTTTTCCTTCTCTTTTCAGGGAGCGCATTGATATTTCATACATGCATTCATCTTAATATGCTATACCATGCTATATCAAATCCATGACCCACCTTCCATCACTGACCTCAATGTCAAGGTCCACCGCACACCCCTTATTCCAAGGTCAAGTTATATAATATTCATGTTTTTTATACAACTGTGACAAGTTTGAATGAAGGCTGCCAACAGGCGAGCTTCGTTGTCTTCTGACAACTCTTGTTAAGAAGGGGGTGAAAATTACTTAATTATCGTTATCATTACGAGCCGGCTCATCTAGATCTACACTGTTTGCAACACCGCTATAGAGGTCTGTAGTGTTTAGAAGTGTTAACCATTTGAACCCGAAAGCCCGCTATACTATAGCGGTTGATGCAAACAGTGCCAATTCAGATGAGCTGGCTCGTAACGAGCCGTCTCGCCAGGATCTGCACTTTTTGAAAGTAATTTTAATATGTTTAAGAACAAAAGTACCCCCTTTTCATAAATGGACTAGTCTGAAATTCATTTTGTGACGGTTGGATTGGTTGCAAATATTAACATATCAAAATCCATTCCAGTTACTTAGCGGTGAACGTGTTAACATCATGGAGAAATATATAAACAGTAAGGAGGTAACCGCTTCATATTGCTGACCATACCAATACCACAGAAGAAAGCCGAAGAATGCAGAATCAATGGGCTGATTTGGTTTAGACACTATAGGAATGAATGGCCTTTTTGTGGAATTTATCGGGGTATAAGCTTGGAAAAGTCGCGGGACATTCATTCCTTATAATTCCAGCATTTGAAATAAATTCATCAAGAAAATGTGTTTATTTTGACAGACGGCAGCCATTTGCTTACATTGACAACACTGACAGCGCACATGTAGAAAGTAGTTTGGCGTGGGAGTTTACTGGGACAGAGACTTGCTATGGGTCAGTCAAATGTTAGGGAATTGTGTAAATATTTTTTTGCTGGAATTATTGGTCCATACACCTTATTGTTTACCCTAGTTTCTCCACCAATGAAAGCACAGCATTTTGTCTCAAGTAATCACATATTGTGACACTTTCACACTATAGAGGGCTGTACTGTTGAAATGGTTAACTAGGTCCTGAGGACTTGTGTTCACTTCATTTTCAAGGCGGCCATGATAACGAGCCCTTGTTTCACCTTGCAGAAGCCGAGAATCCGATGGTTCCAAGGTCACCGCAGACTGATATGGTTCCAGAAGGTCATCTGCCACAAATACTTCAGTCACTTTGGCAGTGCTATGGCATTTATTAACGTCGTGATGATTTCTGTAAGTTATGCTACTATATTTACACTGTCCATACATTCATAATGGAAACACCCATTCAATGCATTGTGTTTTTTATCCCAGTACATTACATTAGCCCTACGTGGCATCGCATGACGTTGTTGATTCGTTAAAGTTTGTTTGACATCATTAAGATACATAACGTTCATCGTCGTTGTCAATATCGTCATTGGCCGGCAACATAGCTGTGCCTACACTGTTCTATCATGTTGGGGAATCAGTGTTACTGCCTTTAACTCTTTGAAGACTATGCATTCGATACTTTTTCTTGAGAAAAAAATCTGATTATTTTGTGCATTTCTCCATATGTTGTTACCACTCATTTGAACTGTCTCGTCGAGACGGTTCAAATGAGTGGTAACAACATATACTTTTGAACAGAAATAGTGAAAAGAGCGATAGAAAGAAATCTATACTATAATTGTATCCGGCATATAATTGTTTAATGAAAATCTACATGTATCAGACTGGATTGGTGTGCTCGATATTCAGCAACTCCACAGGCCAGTTCAGGGTTTCCCAATGTCCATCGTCGTTGTCAATATCGTCATACTATTGACCGGCAATGTCGCTGTTCCATAAACTGTGATAAAATGACGTAAAACAATTGATCCCTAATTTTAACGCCATGTTTGGTTATTTACGTTTTTAAAACTATCCGAAAATGCAATATAAATGTAAGTAATAAAACCATGGGCAGTTGCGTTTACTGCAGTATGAAAAACATTTGGTCTGTTTAAATTTTTTGTGCAGTCCTTTGGACTCCATGCACTTTAAACAGACCAAATGTTTTTTCATACCACAGTAAATGCAACAGCCCATGGTTTTATTCCTTCAGTAATGTGTGTATCTGTAATGTGTTGCCATGTCCCAACGTTACCTGTATCCCTGCCTTACCATTTCTTTGGTCACTCTCCACAATGTCAGTGTTTCTGGTCACAACCAGTACATGTATACAGTAATTGCCTCTTCATTGAGGGAACATTGCAAAGTATACTTTGAGGGGGTAATCATTTAATTTTCCTGAAATGCATTATTTCATATAGAACTAACAACTGCATATATTTGATGATTAAAAGTATGCAGAATTATTATACTGAATTATTACATTATCACAGCCAAAATGGCTGTGATAATGTAATAAGTTCAGTATAATAAAAATTAATAAAAGATTGAACATTTCTCCCTCAAAGTATACTTTGCTAGATAAGTATACTTTACAATGTTGGTGAAATAGGCTACATGTGCTGTGGATGACACGAGGCACTATTGCCCGAGGCCGAAGGCCCAAGGCAATAGAGCCTTGCGTCATCCACAGCATTAAGGGGCAACATGTGTCACATGAACTCACCGATTTCAACTGAGTTTAATTTTATGATGTAATCGAAAAAAATCATGACATCATGATTTTTAAGGGTGATAATAGTTTTGACTATTCCACGCGGAACTATTACCCAGGCAAGTGAAACTATTTCCTAAACAGGTCAAAATCCAGAGAATTAGTAAAAACTATGCACTATCAACTTATATAGGGAGTTTGGTAATAATTGTATCCCCCGGACTCCGTCGGGGGATACTATGGATTTGACAGCGCGCCGCGTCCGCGTCCGCGTCCGCCGCAGACACTTCTTGTCCGGAGCATAACTCGAACACCCTTTGGAATATTTTCATGAAACTTCACACATGCATAGACCACGACCCGAAGGTGTGTCGCGCACAAGAATGACAACTCTTGCATAGCTAATTTTTGAGTTATCTCCCTTTTTTGTTTCTCGCACTGATTTCGTGTCCGGAGCATAACTCCACCACCCTTTGGAATATTTTCATGAAACTTTACACATGCATAGACCACGACCCGAAGGTGTGTCGCGCACAAGAATGACAACTCTTGCATAGCTAATTTTTGAGTTATCTCCCTTTTTTGTTTTGCGCACTGATTGACCATAACTCGACCACCCTTTGGAATATTTTTATGAAACTTAACACATTCAATTAGACCACGAACCGAAGGTGTGTCGTGCACAAGAATGACAACTCTTTGCATAGCTAATTTTTTAGTTATCTCCCTTTTTTGTTTTCGCTCACTGATTTCCTGTCCGGAGCATAACTCGACCACCCTTTGGAATATTTTCATGAAACTTCACACATGCATAGACCACGACCCGGAGGTGTGTCGCGCACAAGAATGACAACTCTTGCGTAGCTAATTTTTGAGTTATCTCCCTTTTTTGTTTTGCGCACTCTACAAACTGGACAATAATGCATGACGACCTGTTTTCTCGTCTGCTCTGTACACCTTTTCTCGTGTGCTCTGTACACCTTACCTGTAGAGAGAACAATAGAAACTGGGAGAACCATGTGCTAGCATGGGCTAGCATGTGCAGATGTCCAGTGCTTGACCACTGCTGACCAGGTAATTTATACAGGTAAATCACTACATTGGGTACTGTGTTGAAAATATTGTGGCATTATGTGGACCTGTGCAGATTTTTGTAGATAAATAGGATAGGACTTAAAAAAAAATCTGGTCTCCAATAGCAAGCATTATTATTTTTAAACTTTTTTTTTTTTTTTTTTTTTTTTTTTTTTTTTTCTTTTTTTTTTTTTTTTTTTTTTTTTTTTTTTTTCTTTTTTTTTTCAAATTATTTTTCAATTTTTGTCTAGTAGCATAAGGTCGTAAGTGCTTTATACAGACTATTCAACTGTGCATGTGCTAGCATGTGCAACTGACCACTGACCACTTACAGGTAATTTATACAGGTAAATGATTATATTACATTTCCGTAAACTGTGTTGAAAATATTGTGTCATTATGTGGACTGTGCAGATATATGTAGATAAATATAGGACTATTAAAAAAAAATTCTGTGCTCCAGTAGCAAGCATTATTATTTTTAAACTTTTTTTTTCCATTTTTTTTTTTTCATTTTTTTTCTTCTTCAAATTATTTTTCAATTTTTGTCTAGTAGCATAAGGTTGGTAAGTGCTATATACAGACTATTCACCTGTGCATGTGCTAGCATGTGCAACTGACCACTGACAACTTACAGGTAATTTATACAGGTAAATGATTATATTACATTTCCGTAAACTGTGTTGAAAATATTGTGGGAATATGTGGACCTGTGTATATATGATATGTAGATATATATAGGACTATTAAAAAACATTCTGGGCTCCAGTAGGGAGCATTATTCTTTTTCTTTTTTTTAATTTAATTTTTTTTCTCAATTTTTTAACTGACCACTAACTTATTACAGGTAATTTATACAGGTACATTATTACATTTCCGTAAACTGTGTTGACAATATTGTGGCAGTATGTGGACCTGTGCAGATATATGTAGATAAATATAGGACTATTAACAAAAATTCTGGGCTCCAGTAGCGAGCATTATTTTAAAAAAAATAAATTGTATATTACATTTCCGTAAACTGTGTTGAAAATATTGTGGCATTATGTGGACCTGTGCAGATATATGTAGATAAATATAGGACTATTAAAAAAAAAATCTGGGCTCCAGTAGCAAGTATTATTATTTTTTATTTTTCAACTTTTTTTTCAATTTTAATTTTTTTTTAATTTTTTTTTTACATTCTTTTTAAAAATTTTAACTGACCACTAACTTATTACAGGTAATTTATACAGCTAAATTATTACATTTACCTAAACTGTGTTGACAATATTGTGGCAGTATGTGGACCTGTGCAGATATATGTAGATAAATATAGGACTATTAAAAAAAATTCTCGGCTCCAGTAGCGAGCATTATTTTTTTTATTTACATTCTATATTACATTTCCGTCAACTGTGTTGAAAATATTGTGGCATTATGTGCACCTGTGCAGATATATGTACATAAATATAGGACTATTAACAAATAATTCTGCGCTCCAGTAGCTTCACACATGCATAGACCCTAAAGGTGTGTCGCGCAAGAATGACAACTCTTGCATCACTAATTGTTTAGTTATCTCCCTTTGTCCATCACCCCGATTTTGTCTCCGGAGCATAACTCGATCACCCTTTTTTCAAACTACTTGTGTATCTGGGGAGGGGGATACACATGCGCTTGTCGACAAGCGTCCATTTCTAGTTAATACTGTTTTTTACCAGCCTGCATCAACAGTATTCAATCAACATGCTGATGAAAACCATGTCTGTCTGTCCATACGTCCATCTGTTCATACAACTTGTTTCTATTGTGTACAGGTGTAAACCAGTTTGTTATACCGCAGATACTTTTCCCGGACCTGTTACGAGTTCAAAACCTAACCAGGGCATGAGAAAATACTTCCATAGTACTTCCATTCCACTGGTCTGTTGTATGTGACTTTAACCCTTAGAAGGCGGGAACCGAAAGCTGTCGTCTGCTGTTGCAGCTTATTTAGTATTTTCTCTAAATAAAAACATGGTTTGGCAGCAATTTTAGAATCATTTCCATTGGAAATGATTCTAAAGTGCTGTCAAACCATGTTTTTGATAAGAAAAATGGAAAATAAAAAATAAACAGCAGACAACATTTTAATTGAGCACTGTAAGGGTTAAACTGTTGTCCCATCCTTATATGACCTTAGCTGTTGCTGGGATGTTAAACCCATTCACTTTCACTTTTCTCCCATACATGCCATAGATTCCTTTCGTCTGTTACAGGTGGAGCTTGACATGGAATATGACACATCAATGCGCTCAAGTAAATCAGCACTCGGAGTAAGATACTTCGCATTCTGTCTACATTTCTGGCTGCTACAGGAATGTGCTATTTAATCAGGAACTACACCGGTCACAAATCCCATAAGCCCCATTTCTCCAGTCACAGCCACATTTTTGTCAGTTCTATATTATAGTTTAAATATTTTTCACCCCTAAGTAACTGGAATGGAATATTACATTTTATTTTTTACAAACTATTTCATTAATCAGAAATCGTTACGAGCCGGCTCGTCTGGATTTACACTGGTTGCAAACATTGCAAGAGTCACATGTGGTGTTGAAGTGGTAAACATTTTTTTCTTCACGTCTGATTGTTTTATGAATAGTAATCATGGTTTGGGGTACCGTATTGATCCTAATATACGCGCCGGACATGATGCAAAATGGGAAACAGACACGTTAATTAGGGTCCTAAATATTCAACATACATTTGGCCCAACTTGTCACATACACCGTACCGGTAATGAGTACTTGCTGTGCGGTAATATTCCTACGCTTTTAAACTGCACTTCCATCCACGTGTATCGATGTGTACCAGTATGACTGAGAACCGTTTTCATTAAAGCTTTTGGACACATAATACCTCTGCAACTGTGTTTCGCCCCGACAACTTTATTGAGGCTCACTAAAGCTTGCCTCAATAAAGCTTTCTAAGGCTCAACCGAATATAGTTTATATTCGACTGCACTAACCCTGTATTTATTATATACAGTGACATCTCTCTTAGATATGTTCCACTGTAAATCAGGCATATGCCCATACCGGGAACTACTTATATCTTTTGCAATCATGAACATGCATTATTATCTGATGTGTTACCAAGAAATCTCTCAAAATGAGATCACATTTATTATCTCGGTGTCCGGTTTAGAGAGGTTCCACTGTATATATATATATATATATATATATATATCTCTCTCTATTTTATAGATCATCAATTTCCTGTTCATCCTGTACTACATAGTTGAGCAGGTCCGGTTTAGAGAGGTTCCACTGTATATATATATATATATATATTATATCTATTTTATAGATCATCAATTTCCTGTTCATCCTGTACTACGTAGTTGAGCAGATCCTGATCCTGATCTGTATGGGTTGGCGGAGATATCTCTATGGCAACGCCAACAAGTTTGATGCCATTATTGTCCTCAGTCTATGTGTAAGTATCATGTCGTTTCATAATGACAAATTTCTATAAATGGAAAATTCTAAATATTTCCTATATTTCCTATCAGAGGTATATGTTGCGAATACCATTTGAAGCATCTCATTGAGGCGGTTCAAATGAGTGGTCACAACATATACTTCCATTTAGAAATAATAAATATAGAAAAGGAAATATTTAAAATTTTCTTTGCCAGATATCATATTTGGAATGAAATTAGCTGATTGTCGGAGCTTAGTAATCTCTGCTAGGTTCAAAGATGCCATTAACCTGGCATAGAATGGCCTTAGTTGTTGACAGGCCATTAACCATGATTAAATAAACAAATAAATAGGTTCTGAAATGAATATATGTGCCTTCGTGCAGTCTAATCTTGCCTACACTGTTCTATCATGTTGGGCAATCATTGTTACTGCCTTTAACTCTTTGAAGGCTATGGATTCGATACTTTTTCTTGAAAACATCTGATTATTTTGTGTATTTCTCCATAAAAGTATATGTTGTTACCACTCATTTGAACCGTCTCATCGAGACGGTTCAAATGAGTGGTAACAACATATACTTTTGAACTGAAATAGCGAGAGAGAAAAAATCTATACTATAATTGTATCCGGCATATAATTGTTTAATGAAAATCTACATGTATCAGACTGGATTGGTGTGCTCGATATTCAGCATCTCCACTGGCCAGTTCAGGGTTTCCCTATTGTAGCTCCAGTAGCCTATTTCATCAACATTGTAAAATATACTTATCTAGCAAAGTATACTTTGATATATTCATATTCATATTCGGCTCATATTTAAGGGTGGGAATTGGCTCGGACACCTTCCATACCCGGGTATATACTTTGATGGAGAAATTTTCAATTTAAGGATAAATTTATTTTTATTGTATCCCCCGGACTCCGTCGGGGGATACTATGGGTTTGACAGCGGGCCGCGTCCGCGTCCGCATTCCGCGTCCGCCGCAGACACTTCTTGTCCGGAGCATAACTCGAACACCCTTTGGAATATTTTCATGAAACTTCACACATGCATAGACCACGACCCGAAGGTGTGTCGCGCACAAGAATGACAACTCTTGCATGGCTAATTTTTTAGTTATCTCCCTTTTTAGCTCGACTATTCGAAGAATAAGTAGAGCTTATGTTGTCACCCCGGCGTCGGCGTCGGTGTCGGCGTCACCGTCACGCCTTGGATAAGGTTTTTAGTCAAGCTTGTATATGGAATACTACTGGCCCTACACCCACCATACTTGGACAACTTCATCTCCTAGTGATGCACACCAATAACCCCTCATCTATATTTGACCTTGACCTACATTTCCTTTAATTCCCCTTGGTTAAGGTTTTTAGTCAACCTTGGTTAAGTTTTTTTTTCAAGCTTCTACATTGAATACTATTGTGCATCCAGACACCATACTTCGACAACCTTTTCTCATAGGTATGTACATCAATAACCCCTGATCTATATTTGACCTTCACCTACATTTCCTCTTCAATTACTTACTTAATTCATTTTGGTTAGGTTTTTGGTTTTTAGTCAACCTTCTATATGGAATGCTACTGGCCCTACACCCACCATACTTGGACAACTTCATCTCCTAGTGATGTACATCAACAACCCCTGATCTATATTTGACCTTGACCTACATTTTCTCTTGAATTACTTACTTAATTCCCCTTGGTTAACGTTTTTAGTCAAGCGTGTACATGGAATACTCCTGGCCCTACACCAACCATACTTGGACAACTTCATCTCCTAGTGATGTACATCAACAACCCCTAACCTATATTTTACCTTGACCTACATTTAACCTTGAATTACTTAGTTAATTCCCCTTGGTTAAGGTTTTTACTCGACCTTGGTTAAGCTTTTTACTCAAGCTTGTACATGGAATACTATTGTGCATACAGACACCATACTTGGACAACCTTTTGTCATAGTGATGTACATCAATAACCCCTGATCTATATTTGAACTTGACCTACTTTCCTCTTGAATTACTTACTTAATTCTTTGGTTGGTAAGGTTTTTAGTCAAGCTTGTAGATGGAATACTCATGGCCCTACACCAAACCTACTTGGACAACTTCATCTCCTAGAGATGTACATCAATAATCCCTGACCTATATTTCACCTTCACCTACTTTTAACCTTGAATTACTTAGTTATTTCCCCTTGGGTAAGGTTTTTAGTCAAGCTTGTATATGGAATACTCCTGGCCCTACACCAACCATACTTGGACAACTTCATCTCCTAGTGATGTGCATCAACAACCCCTGACCTATATTTGACCTTGACCTACATTTAACCTTGAATTACTTACTTAATTCCCCTTGGTTAAGGTTTTTACTCGACCTTGGTTAAGCTTTTTACTCAAGCTTGTACATGGAATACTATTGTGCATACAGACACCATACTTGGACAACCTTTTGTCATAGTGATGTACATCAATAACCCCTGATCTATATTTGACTTTGACCTACATTTCCTCTTGAATTACTTACTTAATTCTCTTTGGTTAAGGTTTTTAGTCAAGCTTGTTGATGGAATACTCATGGCCCTACACCAACCATACTTGGACAACTTCATCTCCTAGTGATGTACATCAACAACCCCTGACCTATATTTGACCTTGACCTACATTTAACCTTAAATTACTTACTTAATTCCCCTTGGTTAAGGTTTTTGTCGCGCCCGCTTGTGGAAAGCGCGATATAGTCGCATTTTGGCAGTTAAAGTTTTTGGTTAATTGTTGGTTAAGGTTGGTTGTTTTTAAGTTTTTTAAGTTCTTTGGTTAAAGTTTTTGGTTAAGTTTTTTGGTTAAAAGTTTTTGGTTAAAGTTTTTCGTTATACTATATCTCTGCAACTGCTTTGCCCATTACCTTGAAACTTCACATGGGTGTTTATCATCGTCTATATTTTCATTCTACCCCCCTCCCGTGCGGCCCCTGTGCCCAATGTCAAGGTCAAATTACTTTGAAGTTTTTTGGTTAAGTTTTTTTTTGGTTAAAGTTTTTCGTTATACTATATCTCTGCAACTGCTTTGCCCATTACCTTGAAACTTCATATGGGTGTTTATCATCATCTATATTTTCGTTCTACCCCCCTCCCGTGCGGCCCCTGTACCCAATGTCAAGGTCAAAATACTTTGAAGTTTTTGGTTAAGTTCTTTGGTTAAAGTTTTTGGTTAAGTTTTTTGGTTAAAGTATTTGGTTAAGTTTTTTGGTTAAAGTTTTTCGTTATACTATATCTCTGCAACTGCTTTGCCCATTACCTTGAAACTTCACATGGGTGTTTATCATCATCTATATTTTCATACTACCCCCTCCCATGCGGCCCCTGTGCCCAATGTCAAGGTCAAATTACTTTGAAGTTTTTTGGTTAAAGTTTTTGGTTAAGTTTTTTGGTTAAAGTTTTTCGTTATACTATATCTCTGCAACTGCTTTGCCCATTACCTTGAAAACTTCACATGGGTGTTTATCATCATCTATATTTTTATTCTACACCCCTCACGTGCGGCCCCTGTGCCCAATGTCAAGGTCAAATTACTTTGAAGTTTTTGGTTAAGTTTTTTGGTTAAAGTTTTTGGTTAAGTTTTTTGGTTAAAGTTTTTCGTTATACTATATCTCTGCAACTGCTTTGCCCATTACCTTGAAAACTTCACATGGGTGTTTATCATCATCTATATTTTCATTCTACTCCTACTCCCTGTGCTCCCTGTGCCCCCAATGTCAAGGTCAAATTACTTTGAAGTTTTTGGTTAAGTTTTTTGGTTAAAAGTTTTTGGTTAAGTTTTTTGGTTAAGTTTTTTGGTTAAAGTTTTTGGTTAAGTTTTTTGGTTAAATTTTTTCGTTATACTATATCTCTGCAACTGCTTTGCCCATTACCTTGAAACTTCACATGGGTGTTTATCATCATCTATATTTTCATTCTACCCCCTCCCGTGCAGCCCCTGTGCCCAATCTCAAGGTCAAATTACTTTGAAGTTTTTGGTTAAAAAAATTTTCGCGCCCACTTGCGGAAAACGCGATATAGTCGGCACTTTGTCGTACGTACGTACGTACGTGTGTCCGGTTAAAGTTTTTGCTCAAGTTTTTTGGTTAAAGTTTTTCGTTATACTATATCTTTTTTTTTAGTGTCCATGCCTCGCCACAAGGCGCGACATGCAGGCCGCGGCCATCTAGTTACTCAACCTTGGTTAAGGTTTTTAGTCAAGCTTGTAGATGGAATACTATTGTGCATACAGACACCATACTTGGATAACTTTAAGGGATGTACATCAATAACCCCTGACCTTTATTTTACCTTCACCTACATTTAACCTTCAATTACTTGGTTAATGTTTAGTCAACTTGGTTAATGTTTATAGTTAGTATATGGAATACTTTTGGGCCTACATCAACCATACTTGGACAACTTCATCTCCTAATGATGTACATCAATAATCCCTGACCTATATTTGACCTTGACCTACTTTTATCCTTGGATTACTTAGTTATCTCCCCTTGGTTACGGTTTTTAGTCAAGCTTGTATATGGAATACTCCTGGGCCTACAACAACCATACTTGGAAAACTTTATCTCCTTGTGACGTACATCAATAATCCCTTGGTTAATGTTTTTAGTCAACCTTGGTTAAGGTTTTTATGCAGGCCGCAGCCACCTTCTTTGTCAAGCTATGTGTACATCGACAACCCTCGTAGTCGAGCTATGCTGTTCTCCTACAGCTCTTGTTTGTTTCGCGCACTGATTTCGTGTCCGGAGCATAACTCGACCACCCTTTGGAATATTTTCATGAAACTTCACACATGCATAGACCACGAACCGAAGGTGTGTCGCGCACAAGAATGACAAGTCTTGCATACCGGTAGCTAATTTTTTAGTTATCTCCCTTTTTTGTTTCGCACACTGATTGAGCATTAGGTCTCACGGGACAGTGGGCAGCTAGCTTTAAAAAGGGGGTGGACGATTTTCTATATACTTCACTACCGACCCTGTAAGTTACACCAGTGTGTCTAGAAAAATAGGTTTATGGATATTTCTTGAATTTGGGAGGCTTGACTAGGTGTATTTTTTAGAGTATTTCATAATTCTACGAAACTGAATGTTAGCTCCGGTTGATTTTGACATCTTGGAAAATGTCGCCTGCTATGCTGTCTCGCCGGTACGGTTTCGCATCAGAATTTAAGCTATTTTTCGGGCATTTGTAGCGAAAATTTGAGCTGGTTATGACCCCGCTTTGAAATCATTTTCAGAAAATGGTGTGTTGTTACAAGTGATAGAACAAGACATAACAAAGTATCTGTGCCTCATATTTTCATGAAAACAATTCCGATAAATTCAGCCGTGTTGAAATTTCTGGCCAAAAATAGGTGGGTGGGGTAACTTTGTAAAAAAATTAATTGAACACATCTGATGCGGTTACTGAATATTTATTGTGGGGCGCGATTTGTACTTCATTTGCGAGTATTTTTCAATACTTGTCACAAGAGCCTCCTTAACTGATTGTGAGAGGCGGTTATTTTTATAAGTCACCCGCCGCCCTCAGAAAAGCAGTAAATTTTAGCTATTTTCAACCGTCCCGTGATGCCTTAACTCGACCACCCTTTGGAATATTTTCATGAAACTTCACACATGCATAGACCACGTCATGAAGGTATGTCGCGCATAAGAATGACAACTCTTGCATAGCTAATTTTTTAGTTATCTCCCTTTTTTGTTTTGCGCACTGATTGAGCATAACTCGACCACCCTTTGGAATATTTTCATGAAACTTCACACATGCATACACCACGACCCGGAGGTGTGTCGCGCACAAGAATGACAACTCTTGCGTAGCTAATTTTTTAGTTATCTCCCTTTTTTGTTTTGCGCACTCTACAAACTGGACAATAATGCATGAAGACCCGTTTTCTCGTGTGCTCTGTACACCTTACACCTGTAGAGAGAACAATAGCCTTCTCCGGTTGAACAATAGAGACTGGGAGAACCATTCACCTGTGCATGTGCTAGCATGTGCACATGTCCAGTTTGACCACTATCTGACCACAGGTAATTTATACAGGTAAATTACTACATTGTATATTACATTTCCGTAAACTGTGTTGAAAATATTGTGGCATTATGTGGACCTGTGCAGATATATGTAGATAAATATAGGACTATTAAAACAAAATTCTGGGCTCCAGTAGCAAGCATTATTATTTTTAATTTTTAAACTTTTTTTCATTTTTTTTTTCCATTTTTTTTTCAAATTCTTTTTCAATTTGTGTCTAGTAGCATATGGTCGTAAGTGCTATATACATACTACTATCATATAATAAAACAATTATTGACTAGTGAGCCATAGAATATAATCTGATATTCTATGGCTCACTAGTCAATAATTGTATAATATGTTCGGGCCAGTGAAAATTGCTTTCGGGCCCAGGCTCGAGGTCAAGGCGGGACAAGGCGAGGCATTTGATTCCACGGAATTCTTGTTTACTTATCTCCCTTTGTTGTTTCGTGCTCTGATTTTGTATCCAGAGCATAACTCGAACACCCTTTGGAATATTTTTATGCCCCACCACGATAGTGGAGGGGGCATTTAGTGTTACCCTTGTCCGTCCGTCCGTCCGTCCGCACACACGAATGGGTACTTGTTGTAAGCGTACGGGGATCTTATTGGGTAGGGTTAGGATAGTGTTGGGTACTCATGTTGTGTATTTTTATAGAGTAAAAACCCAACAAGTATTCATTCGTAGGAATGTGCGTCCCGTCCTCCCGTCATCCCGTCCGTCCGTCCGTCCGTCATAAAACTTTAACACTCGGGTAAATGTCTCATAATTTCTTCATCCTTCGACCGATCTCCTTCATATTTCATATACACATTGCTCTAATGGTCCTCTACCGCCCTGTGTCAAAATCCACGTTTGTCCTGCCCCCGCCAAGCCCAGGGTTAAGATCACATACACTTTAACGCTCAGGTAAATATCTTATAATTTCTGTTTTCTTTCACAGATCAGCTTCATATTTCATATATGCATTGCTCTAATGGTTCTCTACCGCCATGTGCCAAATCCACGTTCGTCCTGCCCCCGCCAAGCCCAGGGTCAAGGTCACATACTTGGTGCTTCAAAAACTTTAACGCTCAGGTAAAAGAAAATTTTGACAATTTGGCCTCATTTATTATCAAAGCGATATGTGGGACATCCGTGTTCTATGAACACATTTTCTAGTTTATTAAACTTCACACATGCATAGAAGACGACCCAAAGGTGAGTCGCACGTAAGAATGACAACTCTTGCGTCGTTAATTTCTTAGTTATCTCCCTTTGTTGTTTCGTGCACTGATTTCGTATCCGGAGCATAACTCGAACACCCTTTGGACTATTTTCATGAAACTTCACACATACATAAACCACGACCCTAAAGGTGTGTCACGCAAGAATGACAACTCTTGCATCACTCATTTTTTAGTTATCTCCCTTTGTTTTTCCGTCATTGATTTTGTCTCCGGAGCATAACTCGAACACCCTTTTTTGGCTGTGATGATGTTATAAATTCTGTATAATAATTTGCATACTTTTAATCATCAAATATATGCAGTCGTTAGTTCTATATCAAATAATGCATTTTGGGAAAAATAAATGAGTACTCCCTCAATGTATACTTTGCTAGATAAGTATACTTTGCAATTTTGATGAAATCCACTGCCGGTTGTAAGTCATGCTATGATGACACTCAAAGGATTTTTTAAAATTTGACACCAGACTTAGAGTATTTGTGTAGGGTCTTTGAACAATACACTTTTAGTTTAAACTAGTTCATTCACAGTTGCCTGGCTCAATTCAGCAGATTTAAGTAGAAAATAAACAGCAGACGACAAAATTTAATTCAGCAGTGTAAAGGTTAAATGAGAATCAGAGAGGACTGCAAATATTTGATAATAAGAGCTAAGTTACTTGTGGGTCAGGGGCCCCGTTTCACTAAACTATACGACCAAAATGTTCGTAAGTGAAAATTTAGGATCGTGTGTAAATTTCAATTGATGAATTTACATTTATTGAGCATAGGCTGCATATGCAACCTATACTAACAAAATGTAAGTGCAATAACTGTTTACAAGAAAACAGTGTTTATGTGAAATTTACAGACTATCATAATTTTGTACTTACAAACATTTTACCGTTTCACTAAACTTTGTAAGACTAATAGTAATAAGTTTGTAAGTGCAAAATGAAAATTTACAATAGTCATGTTTATTTGCTTGTGATTCTGGAAACAACCAATGAATTTATTAAAGAGTGATGAACAATGTTGGTGTAATATGGTAGTTTTTGTGAATTACAGTGATGTGTAGCTAAATTCATAGAAAATTTCAACAAATATCAGGGATGGGCTGTGGCCTATGGGGGATATGGCATTGGACTTCAATGCTGGAGGTTGTGAGTTTAATCCTCACCTGAGGCGTGAAAAATACTTAAATAGTATTTCCATCCCACTGGTCTTTCTGATGAGATTTTAAACTGTGGTCCCATCTCTATATGACCTCAGCTGTTGCTGGGACGTTAAACCCATTTACTTTCACTTTTCCTACAAATATTTTAGCATAGAAAGTTTAGTGAAACGGGTCCCGGTTCTCTGTATGCCTATACTTTCTCTACTCTCCGCCGACAATGAACTCAGCTGTTACAGGTCGTTAAGCAACAATCAGATCCAATCCTACAAATATATTTGTCTGATAATTGTTAGTGATTATTATTCATTTACATTTCAGATTAGTGAGATTATCACAATCGCCCTCTGTGGTGTTCCAATATTAAGGTTTGTATCTCGTCATTGACCCATTTCGGCGAGATGGATCAAATGAGTAGTAACAACATATACTTCTGTGCAGAAACAAGAAATATATTTAAAATTTTCAGAAAAATATAACATTCTAATCCTCACTCTATGTGTGTAAAATACTTGCATTGTATTTCCATCCCACTGGTCTGTCGGATGAGACGTTAAACTTTGGCCCTGTCTCTATATGACCATAGCTGTTGCTGGGACCGTTCACCAATTCCTAATACCTGTACCTAAACATTTATTTATTGCTTTACTTCTAGCCATTATTATACTCCCCGCAACAAGTTGTGGGGGGGGGGGGTATACTGGAGTCCGGTTGTCTGTCCGTGCGTATGGATACATGTGGCTTGGAGAACAATAGGTTATGTAATATTCTATTGTTCCGTGATTTTATGTGGCTAAAAATGGGTGTATGTGGCTACAGAACAATAGGGATGAACAAAGGAAAAGGTTAGGGTTAGCCACATAAGTATCCATTTGTAGGAACGTCCGTGCGTCCGTCCGTCACTAAGCTTAACATCAGAGAAATATTGTTATAGCTTCTATTTCCTTCATCTAAAATGTTTAATATTTCACACTTGCATTCCTGTGAGGCTCTACTACCATGCTGTGCCAAATCCACGACTGTCCAAGCCCCGCTGATCCCAAGGTCAAGGTAAAAAATTAGTCTCTTTACAAAACTTAACCATCAGAGAAATATTGTTATAACTTCTATGTCCTTCATCTAAAATGCTTAATATTTCACACATGCATTCCTGTAAGGCTCTACTACCATGCTGTGCCAAATCCATGACCGTTCAACCCCCACTGATCGCAAGGTCAAGGTCAAATACTTAGTCTCTTTACAAAACGTAACATCAGAGAAATATTGTTATAACTTCTATTTCCTTCATCTAAAATGCTTAATATTTCACACATGCATTCCTGTAAGGCTCTACTATACCATGCTGTGCCAAATCCACGACCGTCCAACCCCCACTGATCCCAAGCTCAAGGTCAAATACTTAGTCTCTTTACAAAACTTAACATCAGAGAAATATTGTTATAACTTCTATTTCCTTCATCTAAAATGCTTATATTTCACACATGCATTGCTGTAAGTCTACTACCATGCTGTGCCAACTCCACGACCGTCCAACCCCCTCTAATCCCAAGGTCAAGGTCAAATACTTGGTCTCTTTACAAAACTTAACATCAGTGAAATAAGTTATAACTTCTATTTCCTTCATTGAAAATTCTTAATATTTCACTCGTGCATTCCTCTAAGGTTGTACTATCATGCTGTGAAAAATCTACGACCGTCCAACCCCCGCTGATCCCAAGGTCAAGGTGACATACTTAGTCTCTTTACAAAACTTAACATCAGAGAAATATGTTATAACTTCTATTTCTTTCATCGAAAATTCTTAATATTTCATACATGCATTCCTCTAAGGCTCTACTATCATGCTGTGACAAATCCCCGCTGATCTCGAGGTCAAGGTCACATACTTAGTCTCTTTACAAAACTTAACATCAAAGAAATTGGTTATAACTTCTATTTCCTTGCTCGGATCTGCTTCACATTTCACACACGCATTGCTCCAATGGACCTCTAGCACCCTGTGAGAAATTCACGTTTGTGCCGCCCCCGCTAAGCCTAGAGTCAAGGTCACAAGCCCACACACTTGGAATTGTTTTTGTCAAGCCCGCTTGCAGAAAGTGAGACATAGTGATCACAATGACGTCCGGGTGTCTGTGCGTCCGTCCGTCTGTCCGTCCGAAATCTGCATTAAAGTTTTTAAATAGCTTATATCTCTGCAGTCCTAAGTCACATTGACTTGAAACTTCATATACTTATTAGTCATCATCCATATATTCATGCTGTATCCCACTCATGCGGCCCCTTTGCCCAAGGTCAAGGTCAAATGACTTAGAAGTTTGCCCGAAATCTCCGTTAAAGTTTTTAAATACCTTATATCTCTGCAGTCCTAAGTCACATTGACTTGAAACTTCATATGCGTATTAGTCATCATCCATATATTCATGCTGTGTCCCACTCATGCGGCCCCTGTGCCCCTATGTCAAGGTCAAATGACTTAGAAGTTTGCATTAAAGTTTCTGTCAAAATTTGCGTTAAAGTTTTCACATACCTACTATCTCTGTAACCGTAAGTCAGATTTGCTTGAAACTGTATGCTTATTGGGCATCAAACTTCAAATGAATACACTCTGAGACCATCAAATGCCTCGGCATGCAGGCTACGGCCATCTGGTTTACATATTTAGGGGTACCTGGGCCCACGCGGGGGGGTATTCCGAAAGCCTCGCTTACTGACCAATCTAGTTTATATGGATTTCACTTCACTATCAGAGAAAACCTGTAATCACCTTGCTGAAAATGTCACACTCAGTGATAAGAACTTTAGAACACTTGTGTAATTTTTCACATGCTTTCTCTAGAAACAAAATTGCTACCCCGCTCCATACCTCTCGCGAGGGTAGCAATTTAACCCCATCTCATGGAAGATTGATTTTTACAATCGGTTATCTGGCGTGTTTGATATGTTAGTGATATAAATCTGTCAAATATGTTATCAATAAATTGTTAATAAAGAACATACACATGCAGAAATTGGGTATTTTACTGTGTCCAGGTGTTTATCAGACATTTTCATGGATGTCTTGTAAATTTGAAAGCTTCAGTTCGTTTTGTTGAATGTTTGACAGCAATAAGAGAAAAGATGGCTGCCATAGGAAAATTATTTCCCTGTTATATTAATTTTGTCAATTTACCAGTCCTACATCAAAGATTATTGTTTAAAGGTATAAAATATATAGTTTACTAAATGTTTTTGGTGTGCAATGATCATACTTGATAATCTGTCGAAAATATTATTTTTTCAGTTGACGCATTTAATTAGTATAAATAATTAAGAAATATCATGCCTCATTTGCATATGAAAATAGCCTGATACAACCGCGCGTCACTATCAGTAAAATAAATATTACTAAATTATTATATCTGTATAGCGGGCATTTGTAATTTTTAGAACTGGTTGTAATAGTGACAAAATTTTACACTTATTTAATTCCTATGAAGAACAGTTTGTGCCTACTGCGTGGGCATGTACCTTTAACAAGTGTATGTGTTTTTGTTTCATGTCAAACAACAAGAGCCAAGAGACAAGAAACATTTCATTAGGATATTATTAATGCTTGCAATGCAATTCATTGAATTAATCTTAGATACTTAAATGTACGTTATCTCTTCCTGTCAGAATGTAACAAGGGCTCATTATCACGAAGCTAATCCCCTCATTGACAACCTTGATAATAAAATGAATGTCATTCCTCAGTGACTTTGATCTTACATGTTCAGACCTACACTGTTCTATCATGTTGGGGAAACAAAGCATCATCCATAGACACACATTGGCCAAATACTATTTATATCGGTGAAGGGGTCATAAGTTATTAAGAACTGAAAGGTGTTACTAACGTACACATGTATGTACACACATACATGGACTAATACTGTAACCCCTCTTGCCTATCAGTGACGGGAGGATCCAGCATTTGTGGAACGGGGGGGGGGGGGGGGGTGGGTAAGAAAGTAACTCTTGCAATCTACTCCCGTTCACAACTAGGGGGTTGTCCTATTTTCGAGCTCTTCGAAATGCACCTGTGTTTTACGGCATTTAAATTCAGATTCCAAAAGGTGGTAAACTGTGATCTATGTAAACTCCATGGCTGCACTTGTCCTTGTCATGATATGTCATATGTGTCTTTGGCTCAGAAAAATAACCCTACAACATGTGTAGCTAGAATAGCCCCAGATCATCTGCACAGCTTGATCAGGGCCTACAACTTTTGCAATTCAGTGACTGAGAAAAGGCCCTTACTATGTTTGCGACCAGCTTAGTCCCAGATCAGTCTGCGCATCCTGTGAGTCTGATCATGGTCTATGCTGTTTGCAATTTAATAACTGAAATACACTAATTGCCATCGACAGGCCAATTATATTCCAGCCCTACTGTATGACTGTACAAGAGGACTATGACCTACAATTGTTATAACTATCCCAAGACCAGATCCATTGACCCATTTGTGGCAGTGACTGGAGAAATGTAGCTTATGGGTTTTGCGACCAGTGTAGATCCAGATCAGCCTGTGCATCCGCACTGTCTGATAAGGATCTGCACTGTTCGCAATTCCATCAATGAAACACCTGTCATCTAACAAGCAATATAGATTATTTGTGTTATTTGATCAGGAGATACACTGGTCACAAACCCAAAAGCACCATTTCTCCAGTCACAGCCAGATTTCAGACGAGCCATTCGATGTTGTACCTACTGTCTGTTCCACGTTTTGCCACGATAAAACTTTTGGCTATTAAACACATTCAATTTAAAAAAAATATTTAAATGTAAGTACTTTTTCATCAATAACAAAAAGTCACCCTCCCAAACAATTTTATTTGATAAAATTCCATCAAAAATTGATTTTATTGTGAATTTAACATAGGAGAAAAGGAGGTGGAAGAGCTGGGGGAGGAGTCAAAAAACTAAATATTTTGGAAATTGACTCCGAAACCTGGTTAGATAGCTTGGAAATGATGTAACTAAGAAAACAAGTTAGATTTTGAAAATTGGTCCATAAATATTTATTTATTATACCCCCCGCAACGAGTTGTGGGGGGGGGGGGTATACTGGAGTCGGGTTGTCTGTCCGACCGTCCAACCCCCGCTGATCCCAAGGTGAAGGTCAAATACTTAGTCTCTTTACAAAGCTTAACATCAGAGAAATAGTGTTATAACTTCTATTTCTTTCATTGCAGATTCTTAATATTTCATGCATACATTCCTCTAAGGCTCTACTATCATGCTGTGACATATCCCCGCAGATCTCAAGGTCAAGGTCACATACTTAGTCTCTTTACAACACTTAACATCAGAGAAATCGGTTATAACTTCTACTTCCTTGCTCGGATCTGCTTCACATTCTAGTTTTAATCTATTTTTTAGCCCCCATTAAATTCCCATAGTAAAATTTTATTTTCGCTATAAAATCAATATTTGATAAAATTTCATCAAATAAAAAAAAATTGGGAGGGTGACTTTTGTTATTGATGAAAAGGTACTTACATTTAAATATGTTTTATACGCCCGTTTGAAAAAACGGGACATATTATGTATTATGTATTCATCTTGTACGCGGGCGGGCGGCTGGCGGTCGGCCGTTTGGTGGGCACAGCTTGTCCACGCAATAACTAGATTTCTACTTGGCGGATTGTAACCAAATTTGGTATACATGTTTATCACGGCAAGCCAAAGAAGCGTATTGATTTTCAAAACTTTCCGATGACATATCTCCCCTTGGCGGCCATTGTTATTTTTCGCACTCTGTATCCTTGTCCACGCAATAACTCAAGTTCTACTTCACCGCCCATAACCAAATTCAGTATACATGTTTATCACGGCAAGACGAAGAAGCCTATTGATTTTGAAATTTTTTCGATGACATCTTCCCTTGGGGGCCATTTTTAGCTCGACTATTCGAAGAATAAGTAGAGCTTATGTTGTCACACCGGCGTCGGCGTCGGCGTCGGCGTCAGCGTCACCACCTTGGTTAAGGTTTTTAGTCAACCTTGTATATGGAATACTACTGGCCCTACACCCACCATACTTGCACAACTTCATCACCTAGTGATGTACATCAATAACCCATGATCTATATTTGACCTTGACCTACATTTCCTCTTGAATTAATTCCCCTTGGTTAAGGTTTTTAGTCAACCTTGGTTAAGGTTTTTAGTCAAGCTTGTACATGGAATACTATTGTGCATACAGACACCATACTTGGACAACCTTTTCTCATAGCGATGTACATCAATAACCCCTGATCTATATTTCACCTTGACCTTCATTTCCTCTTGAATTACTTACTTAATTCCCCTTGGTTAAGGTTTTTAGTCAAGCTTGTATATGGAATACTCCTGGCCCTACACCCACCATACTTGAACAACTTCATCTCCTAGTGATATACATCAACAACCCCTGACCTATATTTGACCTTGACCTACATTTAACCTTGAATTACATAGTTAATTCCCCTTGGTTAAGGTTTTTAGTCAACCTTGGTTAAGGTTTTTAGTCAAGCTTGTACATGGAATACTAATGTGCATACAGACACCATACTTGGACAACCTTTTCTCATAGGGATGTACATCAATAACCCCTGATCTATATTTGACCTTGACCTACTTTTCCTCTTGAATTACTTAGTTAATTCCCCTTGGTTAAGGTTTTTAGTCAAGCTTATATATAGAATATTCCTGGCCCTACACCCACCATACTTGAACAACTTCATCTCCTAGTGATATACATCAACAACCCCTGACCTATATTTGACCTTGACCTACATTTAACCTTGAATTACATAGTTAATTCCCCTTGGTTAAGGTTTTTAGTCAACCTTGGTTAAGGTTTTTAGTCAAGTTTTGTACATGGAATACTAGTGTGCATACAGACACCATACTTGGACAAACCTTTTTCTCATAGGGATGTACATCAATAACCCCTGATCTATATTTGACCTTGACCTACATTTCCTCTTGAATTACTTACTTAATTCCCCTTGGTTAAGGTTTTTAGTCAAGCTTATATATGGAATCAACCCTGCCTACCATGGCCAACTTCCCATTTTTTCTACTTGCCTGGCCTTCATCTTAAAACTTCATCTCCTAGTGATGTACATCAACAACCCCTGACCTATATTTACCTTGACCTAACATTTAACTTGAATTACATAGTTAATTCCCCTTGTTTAAGGTTTTTAGTCTAGCTTGTATATGGAATATTCCTGGCCCTACACCCACCATACTTGGACAACTTCATCTCCTAGTGATGTACATCAACAACCACTGACCTATATTTGACCTTGACCTACATTTAACTTTGAATTACTTACTTAATTCCCCTTGGTTAAGGTTTTTGGTCAAGCTTGTACATGGAATACTATTGTGCATACTAACACCATACTTGGACAACCTTTTCTCATAGTGATGTACATCAACAACCCCTGATCTATATTTGACCTTGATCTACATTTCCTCTTGAATTACTTACTTAATTCTCCTTGGTTAAGGTTTTTAGTCAAGCTTGTAGATGCAATACTCCTGGCCCTACATCAACCATACTTGGACAACTTCATCTCCTAGTGATGTACATCAATAATCCCTGACCTATATTTGACCTTGACCTACTTTTATCCTTGGATTACTTTCTTATTTCCCCTTGGTTAAGGTTTTTAGTCAAGCATGTATATGGAATATTCCTGGGCCTACAGCAACCATACTTGGAAAACTTCATCTAGTGATGTACATCAATAACCCCTGACCTATATCTGACATTGACCTACATTTAACCTTGAATTACTTACTTAATTTCCCTTGGTTAAGGTTTTTAGTCAACCTTGGTTAAAGTTTTTATGCAGGCCGCGGCCACATTGACCTACATTTAACCTTGAATTACTTACTTAATTTCCCTTGGTTAAGGTTTTTAGTCAACCTTGGTTAAGGTTTTTATGCAGGCCGCGGCCACCTTGTTTGTCAAGCTATGTGTACATCGACAACCCTCGTAGTCGAGCTATGCTGTTCTCCTACAGCTCCTGTTAATTTTTGCACTGTATCATTGTCCACGCAATAACTAAAGTTCTACGTTACTGATCGAAACCAAATTCGGTATACATGTTTATCATGGCAAGACAAAGAAACCTATTGATTTTGAAAAATTTCCGATGACTTATCTCCCCTTGGTGGCCTGCTTTAGCAGAGGCGCGACTATAGTCGGCGCTTTTTCCGTCCGCGTCGTCCGCGTCGTCCGCATCGTCCGCGTCGTCCGTTTTTTTTTGTAAGGCAAATGCGTTAAAGTTATTGTTTTTTCACAATATCTCTTTAACCCCTTGCCAGACATTGATTATATTTCACATCAATGTTTGTCTAGGGATGATGCTTCATTACGCACACCCCACATCCAAATTTTGAAGGTCAAGGTCATTTATTTTCTTGTAATGTTCACCGGTTTTGTAACAGAAATGCGTTAAAGTTATTGTTTTTTCACAATATCTCTTTAACCCCTTGCCAGACATTGATAATATTTCACATCAATGTTTGTCTAGGAATTATGCTTCATTACGCACACCGCTACATCCAAATTTTGAAGGTCAAGGTCATTTATTTACTTGTAATGTTCACCGGATTTGTAACAGAAATGCGTTAAAGTTATTGTTTTTTCACAATATCTCTTTAACCCCTTTCCAGACATTGATAATATTTCACATCAATGTTTGTCTACGGATGATGCTTCATTATGCACACCGCCACATCCAAATTCTGAAGGTCAAGGTAATTTATTTACTTGTAATGTTCACGGACAAATGCCTCGGCAGGCGCGACACCGCTTCCGTGGCGGAATTCTTGTTAATTTTCACACTGTATCCTTGTCCACGCAATAACTCAAGTTCTACTTCACTGATCGAAACCAAATTCGGTATACATGTTTATCATGGCAAGACAAAGAAAACTATTGATTTTGAATTTTTGTTCTATACTTATCTCCCCTTGGCAGCCATTTTTAATTTTCGCACTCTGTATCCTTGTCCACACAATAACTCAAGTTCTACTTGACCGATCATAACCAAATTCGGTATACATGTTTATCACGGCAAGACGAAGAAGCCTATTGATTTTTCGATGACTTATCTCCCCTTAGCGGCCATTTTTACATCGAATTCTACTTGACAGATTGTAACCAAATTTGGTTTACATGTTTATCACGTCAAGATGAGTTATTTCCCCTTGTTGACTGGCCTTGCCTCGACGGGCGTATATTGTGACCTTCGGCACTCTTGTTAGATTTAATGTGTTTAATGGCCAAACGTTTGTCGGCAGCAAAACGTGGAACAGACAGTAAGTGTTTGCAATTTTTCATCAAAATTTATTTACAGAAACTGATATTTTCTGCAAATGACATTGAAAACTGACAAAAGATTCATAGCAACTCATCAACTTTTGATATCATTTACGAAAAATATTGCAAATTTTGTAAATATTTTTCATGAATTTCTTGTCCGCCTTCTTGGGTACAAAATCAATTGGCCTGTCCCATTTATACTTACAGCAATGGTAGATTGTTATCACACTGCGGCAATGTGTTATTTGATCATGAGCTACACTGGTCACAAGTCACATTTCTCCAGTCACAGCCACATATACTTACAGCAAAGGGGAGATCCACGGCAACATCCAGCTGCGGAACATAGTTCGCCTCATCAACATCCTCATCATGATGCGCCTCCTCCGCATCATCTGGCATATAAAGGTAACTATGGCCTATTTATTCTTCCCTCCCCAAGTCAGCAATAACGATAGTCCATAATTTATAAGGACGCTAGTACCAGCAGCCTATTTCACCAAAATTGCAAAGTATATTTATCTAGCAAAGTATACTTTGAGGAAGAAATTTTCAATTTAATGATAAATATATAAATTTTTAGCCAGGTTTTTTAAAAAAAAATCCAGGCTATTGGATTGGCGAAAGCCGGCGGAGCGGGCGGGGGGCCCTGGGCGGTGGCGGCGGGCGGGCGGGCGGGCGGTGCGGGCTTGGCGCCGCCGCGTCCACAATCAATGTTAAGTTTTCGTGTTTGAGTCCATTTCTTTGTTACTGTACCACCTAGGACCACCAAACTTTCACAGCTTCATAATCAAGGGGTGCCCACCACATATCACTATCCAACATGTTACTTTTTTTTAACTTGACCCATTTTTTCCGCGTAGTCGACTTAGCCATTTTCAATGTTAAGTTTTCGCGTTTACAATGTTAAGTTTTCGTGTTTAAGTCCATTTCTTTGGTACTGTACCACCTAGGACCACCAAACTTTCACAGCTTCATAATCAAGGGGTACCCACCACATATCACTATCCAACATGTTACTTTATTTTTTAACTTCACCCATTTTTTCCGCGCAGTCGACTTAGCCATTTTCAATGTTAAGTTTTCGCGTTTACAATGTTAAGTTTTCGTGTTTAAGTCCATTTCTTTGGTACTGTACCACCTAGGACCACCAAACTTTCACAGCTTCATAACCAAGGGGTGCCTACCACATACAACTATCCAACATGTGACCATTTTTTTACCTTCACCTATTATTTCTACGTAATTGACTTAGCCATTTTCAACGTTAACTTTTTAATGTACGTCTCGTTAAAGTTTTTTGGTTTTAAAACTTTTTCGTTGTACTATATCTCTGCAACTGCTTCGCCCATTACCTTGAAACTTCACATGGGTGTTTATCATCATCCATATTTTCATTCTAACCCCCAACCGTGCGGCCCCTGTGCCCAATGTCAAGGTCAAATTACTTTGAATGTTTTTGTTAAAGTTTTTTCGTATACTATATCTCTGCAACTGCTTCACCCAATACCTTGATACTTCACATGGGTGTTTATCATCATTGTTGCACCTGCTTGCGGAAAGCGCGATCCTGTGCCCAATGTGAAGGTCAAATTACTTTGAATTTTTTTGTTAAGTTTTTTTCGTGACTATATCTCTGCAACTGCTTCACCAATACCTTGATACTTCACATGGGTGTTTATCATCATTGTCGCACCTGCTTGCGGAAAGCGCGATCCTGTGGCCAATGTGAAGGTCAAATTACTTTGAATTTTTTTGTTAAAAGTTTTTTTCGTGTACTATATCTCTGCAACTGCTTCACCCAATACCTTGATACTTCACATGGGTGTTTATCATCATTGTCGCACCTGCTTGCGGAAAGCGCGATCCTGTGCCCAATGTCAAGGTCAAATTACTTTGAATTTTTTTGTTAAAGTTTTTTCGTGTACTATATCTCTGCAACTGCTTCACCCAATACCTTGATACTTTCACATGGGTGTTTTTATCATCATTGTCGCACCTGCTTGTGGAAAGCGCGATCCTGTGCCCAATGTCAAGGTCAAATTACTTTGAATTTTTTTGTTAAAGTTTTTTCGTGTACTATATCTCTGCAACTGCTTCACCCAATACCTTGATACTTTCACATGGGTGTTTATCATCATTGTTGCACCTGCTTGCGGAAAGCGCGATCCTGTTCCCAATGTCAAGGTCAAATTACTTTGAATTTTTTTTTTTTTAAAGTTTTTTCGTGTACTATATCTCTGCAACTGCTTCACCCAATACCTTGATACTTCACATGGGTGTTTATCATCATTGTCGCACCTGCTTGCGGAAAGCGCGATCCTGTGCCCTATGTCAAGTTCAAATTACTTTGAATTTTTTTGTTAAAAGTTTTTTTCGTGTACTATATCTCTGCAACTGCTTCACCCAATACCTTGATACTTCACATGGGTGTTTATCATCATTGTTACACCTGCTTGCGGAAAGCGCGATATCGTCGGCATTTTGGCATACGTCCTCCGTCCGTTCGTCCATGTGTCCGGTTAAAGTTTTTTGGTTAAAGTTTTTCCATCTTCTATATCTATTTTTTTAGTGTCCATGCCTCGCCCCAAGGCGCGACATGCAGGCCACGGCCATCTAGTCTACAAAAAGTGGGTATAATTATGTTACCAAGTGTCTATGCTTGGAAAAAACCTGGCCTTCGTGGCTTTGCCTCGTTTCTTGTTTTACCTTCACCTATTATTTCTACGTAATTGACTTAGCCATTTTCAACGTTAACTTTTTAACGTACGTCTGGTTAAATTTTTTGGTTAAAACTTTTTCGTTATATATATCTCTGCAACTGCTTCGCCCATTACCTTGAAACTTATTGGGTGTTTTATCATCGTCCATATTTTTCATTAACCCCAACCGTGTGGCCCGTGCCCAATGTCAAGGTCATTCTTTGATTTATTTAAAGTTTTTTTCGTGTACTTATATCTCTGCAATGCTTCACCCATTACCTGAAACTTGGTGTTTTCATCGTCCACATTCTAACCCCCAACCGTGTGGCCCCTGTGCCCAATGTCAAGGTCAAATTACTTTGAATTTATTTGTTAAAGTTTTTTCGTGTACTATATCTCTGCAACTGCTTCACCCATTACCTTGAAACTTCACATGGGTGTTTATCATCGTCCATATTTTCATTCTAACCCCCAACCGTGTGGCCCCTGTGCCCATGTCAAGGTCAAATATTTAATTTAATTTATTTGTTTAAAAGTTTTTTCGTGACTATAATCTTGGCAACCTTACCCATTAACCTTGATACTTCACATGGGTGTTTATCATCACGGCCATCTAGTCTACAAAAAGTGGGTATAATTATGTTATCCAAGTGTCCATGCTTGGAAAAAACCTGGCCTTCGTGGCTTTGCCTCGTTTCTTGTTATTATACTGAATTTATTACATTATCACAGCCAAAATGGCTGTGATAATGTAATAAATTCAGTATAATAATTCTGCATACTTTTAATCATCAAATATATGCAGTCGTTAGTTTTATATGAAATAATACATTTTGGGAAAAATAAATGATTACTACCTCCAGATAAGGAATTAGTAATGGAGCATTGTCACTGCATCATTTCTGAAGCGATTGGGTATTTCAACATTTTAATTGGGTAAAATAAAATCACACTACTGTTACACATCAACAGACAGCAAATATTAAATAGTTTGCATCGAAATGAAAACATGTCTTGGCATTTCATTAGAATTGTCTCTCTCTCCTTGGAGACAATTCTAATGAAATACCAAGATGTGTTTTCATGGAAAATAAGAACAAATATGCTATTTTTGTGGTCTGTTTATTGTTTTCTGCAGCATGATAAAGGTACCACAAAATTTGTATTGTTTTTTGATACTGACTACTTCTGATTCCAATTGGGTTTTTGGCAATTTTAATTGGGTATTTAAGCAAATACGCAGCTTATCTGGAGCTCTGTAGTACATTAGTAACCCTTACAATTCTGAATTAGATTTGTCATCTGCTGCATATGTTATATTTTCCGATTTTCTCATCAAAGACATGTTTTGACAGTACTTTAGAATCATTTCCAATGGAAATGATTCTAAAGTCGTGTCAAACCATGTTTTTAGCTCGACTATTCGAAGAATAAGTAGAGCTTATGTTGTCACCCCGGCGTCGGCGTCGGCGTCAGCGTCGCCGTCGCCGTCGGCGTCACCGTCACGCCTTGGTTAAGGTTTTTAATCAACCTTGTAGATGTAATACTACTGGCCCTACACCCACCATACTTGCAAAACTTCATCTCCTAGTGATGTACATCAATAACCCCTGATCTATATTTTACCTTGACCTACATTTCCTCTTGAATTACTTAGTTAATTCCCCTTGGTTAAGGTTTTTAGTCGACCTTGTTTAAGGTTTTTACTCAAGCTTGTACATGGAATACTATTGTGCATACAGACACCATACTTGGACAACCTTTTCTCATAGCAATGTACATCAATAACCCCTGATCTATATTTGACCTTGACCTACATTTCCTCTTGAATTACTTACTTAATTCCCCTTGGTTAAGGTTTTTAGTCAACCTTGGTTAAGGTTTTTAGTCAAGCTTGTACATGGAATACTATTGTGCATACAGACACCATACTTGGACAACCTTTTCTCATAGGGATGTACATCAATAACCCCTGATCTATATTTGACCTTGACCTACATATCCTCTTGAATTACTTAGTTAATTCTCCTTGGTTAAGGTTTTTAGTCAAGCTTGTATATGGAATATTCCTGGCCCTACACCCACCATACTTAGACAACTTCATCTCCTAGTGATGTACATCAACAACCACTGACCTATATTTGACCTTCACCTACATTCAACCTTGAATTACTTAGTTAATTCCCCTTGGTTAAGGTTTTTAGTCAACCTTGGTTAAGGTTTTTAGCTCGACTATTCGAAGAATAAGTAGAGCTTATGTTGTCACCCCGGCGTCGGCGTCGCCGTCGCCGTCACCGTCACGCCTTGGTTAAGGTTTTTAGTCAAGCTTGTATATGGAATACTACTGGCCCTACACCCACCATACTTGGACAACTTCATCTCCTAGTGATGTACATCAATAACCCCTGATCTATATTTGACCTTCACCTACATTTCCTCCTTTTGAATTACTTAGTTAATTCCCCTTGGTTAAGGTTTTTAGTCAACCTTGGTTAAGGTTTTTAATCAAGCTTGTACATGGAATACTATTGTCCATACAGACACCATACTTGGACAACCTTTTCTCATAGGGATGTACATCAATAACCCCTGGTCTGTATTTGACCTTGACCTACATTTCCTCTTCAATTACTTACTTAATTCCCCTTGGTTAAGGTTTTTAGTCAAGCTTGTATATGGAATACTCCTGGCCCTACACCCACCATACTTGGACAACTTCATCTCCTAGGGATGTACATCAATAACCCCTGATCTGTAGTTGACCTTGACCTACATTTCCTCTTTAATTACTTACTTAATTCCCCTTGGTTAAGGTTTTTAGTCAAGCTTGTAGATGGAATACTCCTGACCCTACACCAACCATACTTGGACAACTTCATCTCCTAGTGATGTACATCAACAACCCCTGACCTAAATTTACCTTGACCTACATTTAACCTTCAATTACTTAGTTAATTCCCCTTGGTTAAGGTTTTTTAGTCGACCTTGGTTAAGGTTTTTAGTCAAGGTTGTAGATGGAATACTATTGTGCATACAGACACCATACTTGCATAACTTTTTCTCATAGGGATGTACATCAATAACCCCTGACCTTTATTTTACCTTCACCTACATTTAACCTTGAATTACTTGGTTAATGTTTATAGTCAAGCTTGTATATGGAATACTATTGTGCATACAGACACCATACTTGGATAACTTTTTCTCATAGGGATGTACATCAATAACCCCTGACCTATATTTTACCTTGACCTACTTTTATCATTGGATTACTTAGTTATTTCCCCTTGGTTAAGGTTTTTAGTCAAGCTTGTATATGGAATACTCCTGGGCCTACAGCAACCCAATACTTGGAAAACTTCATCTTCCTAGTGATGTACATCAATAACCCTTGACCTATATCTGACATTGACCTACATTTAACCTTGAATTACTTAATTAATTTCCCTTGGTTACGGTTTTTAGTCAACCTTGGTTAAGGTTTTTCTGCAGGCCGCAGCCACCTTGTTTGTCAAGCTATGTGTACATCGACAACCCTCGTAGTCGAGCTATGCTGTTCTCCTACAGCTCTTGTTAGTCAAGCTTGTACATGGAATACTATTGTGCATACAGACACCATACTTGGACAACCTTTTCTCATAGGGATGTACATCAATAACCCCTGATCTGTATTTGACCTTGACCTACATTTCCTCTTGAATTACTTAGTTAATTCCCCTTGGTTAAGGTTTTTAGTCAAGCTTGTATATGGAATACTCCTGGCCCTACACCCACCATACTTGGACAACTTCATCTCCTGGTGATGTACATCAACAACCCCTGACCTATATTTCACCTTGACCTACATTTAACCTTGAATTACATAGTTAATTCCCCTTGGTTAAGGTTTTTAGTCAACCTTGGTTAAGGTTTTTAGTCAAGCTTGTACATGGAATACTAGTGTGCATACAGACACCATACTTGGACAACCTTTTCTCATAGGGATGTACATCAATAACCCCTGATCTATATTTGACATTGACCTACATTTCCTCTTCAATTACTTAGTTAATTCCCCTTGTTTAAGGTTTTTAGTCTAGCGTGTATATGGAATATTCCTGGCCCTACACCCACCATACTTGGACAACTTAATCTCCTAGTGATGTACATCAACAACCACTGACCTATATTTGACCTTCACCTACATTTAACTTTGAATTACTTAGTTAATTCCCCTTGGTTAAGGTTTTTAGTCAAGCTTGTACATGTAATACTATTGTGCATACTAACACCATACTTGGACAACCTTTTCTCCTAGTGATGTACATCAATAATCCCTGACCAATATTTGACCTTGACCTACTTTTATCCTTGGATTACTTTCTTATTTCCCCTTGGTTAAGGTTTTTAGTCAAGCTTGTATATGGAATATTCCTGGGCCTACAGCAACCATACTTGGAAAACTTCATCTCCTAGTGATGTACATCAATAACCCCTGACCTATATCTGACATTGACCTACATTTAACCTTGAATTACTTACTTAATTTCCCTTGGTTAAGGTTTTTAGTCAACCTTGGTTAAGGTTTTTATGCAGGCCGCGGCCGCATTCACCTACATTTAACCTTAAATTACTTACTTAATTTCCCTTGGTTAAGGTTTTTAGTCAAGCTTGGTTAAGGTTTTTATGCAGGCCGCGGCCACCTTGTTTGTCAAGCTATGTGTACATCGACAACCCTCGTAGTCGAGCTATGCTGTTCTCCTACAGCTCTTGTTTATATAGAATGATTACACAATATGAAACAACAGCAGATGACAATTTATTTCGGTTCCCACCTTTTAAGGTTTAAAAAGCTCCATTGAATATTGTAAATGGAAGCTCATGGCAAGTAAATTTTCTTTTTAGAGCTGTTTTCCAATGGTATACATGTATGTATATAGCGTAATGCGAATATCTAAGCCACAGTATGTGACAAAAGGACACTGAATGAGTGATCAATGTAAATCAAAAGAAGCTGGGGCCCGTTTCACTAAACTTCGTACAACTAAAATGTTCGTAAGTGCAAAATTATGATAGTCTGTAAATTCCACATTAACAACGTTTTTTTGTAAACTATTATTGGATTTACATTTATTGAGCATAGCCTATGCTCAATAAATGTAAACACATCAATCAAAATTTCCAGATCCTAAATTTGCACTTACAAACATTTTAGTCATACAAAGTTTAGTGAAACGGGGCCCCTGTTGCATTTGTATAGTCTGACCAGGCTACAGTCTTTGCCAGATTCACATTGATACACATGGCAATGGAATAGAACACCATCAGAGCATCAGAGAGCATGAATGTACGGACAATATCGATATATATCAACTTGCATATAACACAAAGGGGAATAACTGTGATTACTCATTAGTTAACTGACCGTGTTTGATTTCAGGCAATGGCCATTGTAACCCATACGTTGGTGGATCTTGTGAAGAACTTGCAGTCTTTCGGAGGCATACTCATTGTAAGTTGGACCCATGGCAATGGTACTTTCTCCCATTTGACAAAAAACATTGTATTCTTAGAACATGGTCACAATTGTTTTGTGCAGTTGGTGTGAATGTCACATGTTGATGTCACACCCACTGATTAAAAACTCATAGCAGGGATAGTAATATATGCACAGTTCCTTTACTTGACTCTAGAAACCAGAAAACAAATTTGCGAAATGAACAGAACTCCGAAAATAAATTTGCCTCTGAATGCAATTAGCTCTGTGTATTTCAGGCGATGTATTATTCATTTGCGATACTTGGGATGGAGTTATTCGCGGATAGTATAAAATACTCGGCCAATAATGTAACAAACTCAAGGTGAGTCATTATAACCATTCCCCAACATATACTCGAAAACTATAGGTGAAATAAATGCTTTTCAACAATTTAAATCTAACCACACCATGTGAATAGTGTTGGAGGACCAAGATCTACACTTAATGCAAATGTAGCAAGGTCCATCCAGTGGCTGCTCACTGATTAAAAGGCCATTAACCCTTACTGTGCTGAATTAAATTTTGTCGTCTGCTGTTTACTTTTTATTTTCCCTTTTTCTCATCAAAAACATGCTTTGACAGCACTTATGGGAAATGCTTCTAAAATGCTGCCAAACCATGTTTTATTGAGAAAAAAGACCAAAATATGAAACAGCAGCAGATGACAATTTTTGTCGCGCCTCCTTTAGCAGAGGCGCGACTATTGTCGGCGCTTTTTCCGTCGTCCGCGTCATCGTCCACGTCGTCGTCCGCGTCGTCCGCGTCGCCGCGTCCGTGTCGTCCGCGCTCGCGTCCTCCGCGTCGTCCGCGTCGTCCGCGTCGTCCGCGTCGTCCGCGTCGTCCGCGTCGTCCGCGTCGTCCGCGTCGTCCGCGTCGTCCGTTTTTTTTGTAAGGCAAATGCGTTAAAGTTATTGTTTTTTCACAATATCTCTTTAACCCCTTGCCAGACAGTGATAATATTTCACATCAATGTTTGTCTAGGGATGATGCTTCATTACGCACACCCCCACATCCAAATTCTCAAGGTCAAGGTCATTTATTTTACTTGTAATGTTCACCGGTTTTTTTTTGTAACAGAAATGCGTTAAAGTTATTGTTTTTTCACAATATCTCTTTAACCCCTTGCCAGACATTGATAATATTTCATATCAATGTTTGTCTAGGGATGATGCTTCATTACGCACACCCCCACATCCAAAGTCTGAAGGTCAAGGTCATTTATTTACTTGTAATGTTCACCGGTTTTGTAACAGAAATGCGTTAAAAGTTATTGTTTTTTCACAATATCTCTTTAACCCCTTGCCAGACTTTCATAATATTTCACATCAATGTTTGTCTAGGAATGATGCTTCATTACGCACACCCCCACATCCAAATTTTGAAGGTCAAGGTCATTTATTTACTTGTAATGTTCACCGGATTTGTAACAGAAATGCGTTAAAGTTATTGTTTTTTCACAATATCTCGTTAACCCCTTTCCAGACATTGATAATATTTCGCATCAATGTTTGTCTACGGATGATGCTTCATTATGCACACCCCCACATCCAAATTCTGAAGGTCAAGGTAATTTATTTACTTGTAATGTTCACTGTCAAATGCCTCGGCAGGCGCGACACCGCTTCCGTGGCGGAATTCTTGCTTACTTGTAATGTTCACCGCTTTTGTAACAGAAATGCGTTAAAGTTATTGTTTTTTCTCAATATCTCTTTAACCCCTTGCCAGGACATTAAAGATAATAATTTCACAAAAAGTCTCATGTTTGTCTATGGGATGATGGCTTCAATAACGCACCACCCCCACATCCAATTTTGAAGGTCAAAGGTCAATTTATTTAATTGTAAAGTTTCAGGTTTTTGTAAAACAGGAAATGCGTTTAAAGTTATTTGTTTTTTCACAATATATCTTTTAACCCCTTGCCCAGACTTGATAATTTCACATCAATGTTTGTCTAGGGATGATGCTTCACTACGCACACCCCCACATCCAAATTTTGAAGGTCAAGGTCATTTATTTACTTGTAATGTTCACCGGTTTTGTAACAGAAATGCGTTAAAGTTATTGTTTTTTCCACAATAACTCTTTAACCCCTTGCCAGAACTTGATAATATTTCACATCAATGTTTGTCTAGGGATGATGCTTCATTACGCACACCCCCAGCATCCAAATTATGAAGGTCAAGGTCATTTATTTACTTGTAATGTTCACCGGTTTTGTAACAGAAATGCATTAAAGTTATTGTTTTTTCACAATATCTCTTTAACCCCTTGCCAGACTTTGATAATATTTCACATCAATGTTTGTCTAGGGATGATGCTTCATTACGCACACACCCGCATCCAAATTATGAAGGTCAAGGTCATTTATTTACTTGTAATGTTCACCGCTTTTGTAACAGAAATGCGTTGATTGTTTTTTTCACAATATCTATTTAACCCCTTGCCAGACATTGATAATATTTCACATCAATGTTTGTCTAGGGATGATGCTTCATTACGCACATCTCCACATCCAATTTCTCAAGGTCAAGGTCATTTATTTACTTGTAATGTTCACGGTCAAATGCCTCGGCAGGCGCGACACCGCTTCCGTGGCGGAAAGTTTGTGTTGTCTGCTGTTTATTTTTGTCACGCCCGCTTGCGGAAAGCGCGATACAGTCGGCATTTTGGCACGTACGTGTCCGGTTAAAGTTTTTGGTTAATGTTTTTTGGTTCAAGTTTTTCGTTATAATATATCTCTGCAACTGCAAATCGCCCATTACCTTGAAATTTCACATGGGTGTTTATCATCGTCTATATTTTCATCCTACCAACCTACCGTGCGGCCCCTGTGCCCAATATCAAGGTCTAATTACATTACTTTGAAATTTTTGGTTAAACTTTTTGGTTAAACTTTTTGGTTATACTATATCTCTGCAACTGCTTCGCCCATTACCTTGAAACTTCACATGGGTGTTTATCTGCAACTGCTTTGCCCATTACCTTGAAACTTCACATGGGTGTTTATCATCATCTATATTTTCATTCTACCCCCCTACCGTGCGGCCCCTGTGCCCAATGTCAAGGTCTAATTACTTTGAAATTTTTGGTTAAAGTTTTTGGTTAAACTTTTTCGGTTAAACTTTTTCGTTATACTATATCTCTGCATCTGCTTCACCCATTACCTTGAAACTTCACATGGGTGTTTATCATCATCTATATTTTCATTCTACCCCACTACCGTGCGGCCCCTATGCCCAATGTCAAGGTTTAATTACTTTGAAATCTTTGGTTAAAGTTTTTGGTTAAACTTTTTTGGTTAAACTTTTTCGTTATACTATATCTCTGCATCTGCTTCGCCCATTACCTTGAAACTTCACATGGGTGTTTATCATCATTGTCACGCCCGCTTGCGGAAAGCACGATATAGTCGCCACTTTGGCGTACTTCCGTCTGTCCGTACGTCCGTGTGTCCGGTTAAAGTTTTTTGGTTTAAGTTTTTTGGTTAAAGTTTTTCTGTCTACTATATCTCTTTTTTTAGTGTCCATGCCTCACCCCAAGGCACGACATGCAGGCTGCGGCCATCTAGTTTTATTTTCTACTTGGCTCATCTTAAACATGCTTTGACAGCACTTTAGAATCATTTCCATTGGAAATGATTCCAAAAAGCTGCCGAACCATGTTTTATTGAGAGAAAAGACAAAATATGAAACTGCAGCAGATGACATTTTGTCGTCTGCTGTTTAATTTTTATTTTCCACTTTTCTCATAAAAAATATGCTTTGACAGTACATGTACTTTAGAATCATTACCATTGGATTTTATTTCGAGAAAAAAGACAAAATATGGATCATCAACACTAAAGTGTTAAAAAGTGTGGCCATTGTAGATGGTTGTCATCAGACGGTCTATAGACAAAGCCTGTTTTCCAGATAAACAAACAATGCCATAAGTGGTAAAACATGTATGCCCAGTGTAGATTCTGTAGCCGATTTCACCAACATTGCAAAGTATACTTTTCTAGCAAAGTATACTTTGAGGGAGAAATTTTCAATTTTAGGATAAATTTATTATACTGCATTTATTACATTATCACAGCCAATTTGGCTGTGATAATGTAATACATTCAGTATAATAATTGTGCATACTTTTAATCATGAAATATATGCATTTGCTAGAAAAGTATACTTTGCAATGTTGGTGAAATAGGCTACAGGTCATCAGAGTCTATAGACCGTCAAAGCCTATTATCCAGGCACACAAACAATGCCAGCTTGACAGTCAGTGAGAGATCACCAGTGTACCCATACAATGTATCGACTTGGGGCAATTCCAGAATTGACTGCATCGCCTGGATATTTTTATGGGTGGTGGGGTCAAAGAAATAAAAAATCCTTAAAAACCCATCAGAAAGTAAATTTAATTACATTTTTTTAAACAGTGCCTTCCACTCCCCAATACAATTAATTCTGGAACTGCCCTTACCAAAATCTGTAATAGGCATAAATAAAGTTAAATTGACTGATGTGCAAATTCATTTGGTGCTATTTATGTCTCTGTCTGTGACCCAGATGATGTTGATGTTTCATTACATCAGTTGTCACCATCTTCAGTGCTACCTCTCTAAACTGGACACCATGTAGACTCAGGTGTTTGTAATTATACCCCCCGCAATGACTTGTGGGGGTGGGGGGGGGGTATACTGGAGTCGTGTTGTCTGTGTGTATGTCCGTCCGTCTGTCCATCACTAAACTTAACATCAGAGAAATATGTTATAACATCTATTTCCTTCATCTAAAATGCTTAATATTTCACACATGCATTCCTGTAAAGCTCTACTGCCATGCTGTGCCAAATCCATGACCGTCCAACCCCCGCTGATCCCAAGGACAATGTCAAATACTTAGTCTCTTTATAAAACTTAACATCAGAGAAATAAGTTATAACTTCTATTTCCTTCATTGAAAATTCTTAATATTTCACTCGTGCATTCCTCTAAGGTTGTACTATCATGCTGAGGCAAATCCACGACCGTCCAACCCCCGCTTATCCCAAGGTCAAGGTCACATACTTAGTCTCTTTACAAAACTTAACATCAGAGAAATATGTTATAACTTCTATTTCTTTCATCGAAAATTCTTAATATTTCATGCATGCATTCCTCTAAGGCTCTACTATCATGCTGTGACAAATCCCCTCTTATCTCGAGGTCAAGGTCACATACTTAGTCTCTTTACAAAACTTAACATCAGAGAAATCGTTTACAACTTCTATTTCTTTCATCGAAAATTCTTCATATTTCATGCATGCATTCCTCTAAGGCTCTACTATCATGCTGTGACAAATCCCCGCTTATCTTGAGGTAAAGGTCACATACTTAGTCTCTTTACAAAACTTAACATCAGAGAAATTGGTTATTATGCCCCCGCCACCGAATGGTGAGGGGGGCATATAGTGTTACCGGCGTCCGTACGTAACCTACGTACGTCCGTACGTAATGTACGTACGTACGTACATTCCGAAACCTTAACGCTCGGGTAAATGGCTTATAATTGCTGTTTTCACACACGCACATTTCACACACGCATTGCTCCAATGGTCCTCTACAACCCTGTGACAAATCTACATTCGTCCCGCCCAGTTGAGCCCAGGGTCAAGGTCACAGACTTGGTGCGTTCAAAACATTAACGCTCGAGTAAATGGCTTATAATTTCTGTTTCCTTGCTCCGATCTGCTTCACTTTTCACGCACACATTGCTCCAATGGTCCTCTACCGCCTTGTGACAAATCCACATTCGTCTCGCCCCCGCAAACCCAGAGTCAAGGTCACAGACTTTGTGCGTTCAAAACCTTAACGCTCGGGTAAATGGCTTATTATGCCCCCGCTACTGAATGGTGAGCGGGGCATATAGTGTTTCCGGCGTCCGTACGTCCCGAAACCTTAACACTCGGGTAAATGGCTTATTAAGCCCCCGCCACCGAATGGTGAGGGGGGCATATAGTGTTACCGGTGTCCGTACGTATACGTACGTACGTACGTCCCAAAACCGTAACCTCTACCACCCTGTGACAAATTTATGTTTGTGCCGCCCCCGCTAAGCCCAGAGTCAAGGTCAGAAGCCCACACACTTGGAAATATTTTACATATTAAGGCTACCTGGGCCCACGCAGGGGGTATTCTGTAAGCCTTGTTTACTGACCAATCTAGTTTTGATGGGTTTCATTGTCATTTTACTCCGATGGTGCTCTCTGTTCGTGATCGCAAAACACGAATGTATGTTTTTGAGTGGTCGTAAGCCTGATTTACAGTGGAACATCTCTAAACAGGACACCATGGGGACTTCCCAGGGTGCCCGGTTTAGAGAGGTTACACTGTATCATGCATGGCCATAAATGATGCTCTACTGCATTGATGGGTAGTTAAGCACCATTCCATTCCATTACAGTAAGTGTGGCTCGTACCAGCAGCTCGAGTACTGGGCAAACAACTTTGACGACTTCGCCGTAAGTCAGGGTAGATAACTCTAGCTAGTTGCTGAAGAATAACCACATTTATTACATACAAAGGGCTTTCGTAGTGTAATAATACAGTGCATTAAAAAAAAAATAATTCTCGAAATCTGTAAATCCTATGTTGTTTAAAGGTCTTCACTTGACATAAAACAATTTGTAACTATGATGTTTCTTTAAAGGTACATGTACACACAGTAGGCACAAAATGTTTGTTATGCCCCCGCCACCGTATGGTGAGGGGGGCATATAGTGTTACCGGCGCGGCGTCCGTACGTACGTACGTACGTACGTACGTACGTACGTACGTACGTACGTACGTCCCGAAACCTTAACGCTCGGATCTGCTTCACATTTCACACACGCATTGCTCCAATGGTCCTCTACCACCCTGTGACAAATCCACATTTGTCTCGCTCCCGCTAAGCCCAGGGTCAAGGTCACAGACTTGGTGCGTTCGAAACCTTAACGCTGGGTAAATGCCTTATAATTTCTGTTTCCTTGCTCGGATCTGCTTAACATTTCACACACGCATTGCTCCAATGGTCCTCTGCCACCCTGTGACAAATCCACATTCGTCCCGCCCCCGCTAAGCCCATGGTCAAGGTCACAGACTTGGTGCGTTTGAAACCTTAACGCTGGGTAAATGCCTTATAATGTCTGTTTCCTTGCTCGGATCTGCTTCACATTTCACACACGCATTGCTCCAATGGTCCTCTGCCACCCTGTGACAAATCCATATTCGTCCCGCCCCCACTAAGCCCATGGTCAAGGTCACAGACTTGGTGCGTTCGAAACCTTAACGCTCGGGTAAATGCCTTATAATTTCTGTTTCCTTGCTCGGATCTGCTTCACATTTCACACATGCATTGCTCCAATGTTCCTCTGCCACCCTGTGACAAATCCACATTCGTCCCACCCCCGCTAAGCCCAGGGTCAAGGTCACAGACTTGGTGCGTTCAAAACCTTAACGCTCGGGTAAATGCCTTATAATTTCTGTTTCCTTGCTTGGATCTGCTTCACATTTCACACATGCATTGCTCCAATGGTCCTCTGCCACCCTGTGACAAATCCACATTCGTCCCACCCCCGCTAAGCCCAGGGTCGAGGTCACAGACTTGATGCGTTCGAAACCTTAATGCTCGGGTAAATGGCTTATAATTTCTGTTTCTTTGCTCGGATTGGCTTCACATTTCACACACACATTGCTCCAATGGTCCTCTGCCACCCTGTGACAAATCCACATTCATCACGCCCCCGCTAAGCCCAGGGTCAAGGTCACAGACTTGGTGCGTTCGAAACCTTAACGCTCGGGTAAATGCCTTATCATTTCTGTTCCCTTGCTCGGATCTGCTTAACATTTAAAACACGCATTGCTCCAATGGTCCTCTGCCACACTGTGACAAATCCACATTTGTCCCGCCCCCGCTAAGCCCATGGTCAAGGTCACAGACTTGGTGCGTTCAAAACCTTAACGCTGGGTAAATGCCTTATAATTTCTGTTTCCTTGCTCGGATCTGCTTCACATTTCACACACGCATTGCTCCAATGGTCCTCTGCCACCCTGTGACAGATCCACATTCGTCCCGCCCCCGCTAAGCCCAGGGTCAAGGTCACAGAATTGGTGCGTTCGAAACCTTAACGCTGGGTAAATGCCTTATAATTTCTGTTTCCTTGCTCGGATCTGCTTAACATTTCACACACGCATTGCTCCAATGGTCCTCTGCCACCCTGTGACAAATCCACATTCGTCCCGCCCCCGCTAAGCCCATAGTCAAGGTCACAGACTTGGTGCGTTCGAAACCTTAACGCTGGGTAAATGCCTTATAATTTCTGTTTCCTTGCTCGGATCTGCTTCACATTTCACACACGCATTGCTCCAATGGTCCTCTGCCACCCTGTGATAAATCCACATTCGTCCCGCTCCCGCTAAGCCCATGGTCAAGGTCACAGATTTAGTGCGTTCGAAACCTTAACGCTCGGGTAAATGCCTTATAATTTCTGTTTCCTTGCTCGGATCTGCGTGACATTTCACACATACATTGCTCCAATGGTCCTCTGCCACCCTGTGACAAATCCACATTCGTCCCGCCCCCGCTAAGCCCAAGGTCAAGGTCACAGACTTGGTGCGTTCGAAACCTTAACGCTCGGGTAAATGCCTTATAATTTATGTTTCCTTGCTCGGATCTGCTGCACATTTCACACACACATTGCTCCAATGGTCCTCTGCCTCCCTGTGACAAATCCACATTCGTCCAGCCCCCGCTAAGCCCAGGGTCAAGGTCACAGACTTGGTGCGTTCGAAACCTTAACGCTCGGGTAAATGGCTTATAATTTCGGTTTCCTTGCTCGGATCTGCTGCACATTTCACACACACATTGCTCCAATGGTCCTCTGCCTCCCTGTGACAAATCCACATTCGTCCCGCCCCCGCTAAGCCCAGGGTCAAGGTCACAGACTTGGTGCGTTCAAAACCTTAACGCTCGGGTAAATGGCTTATAACTTCTGTTTCCTTGCTCGGATCTGCTGCACATTTCACACATGCGTTGCTCCAATTGTCCTCTACAGCCGTGTGACAAATCCACATTCGTCCCGCCCCCGCCAAGCCCAGGGTCAAGGTCACAGACTTGGTGTGTGTCAAAACCTTAACGCTCGGGTAAATGGCTTATAATTTCTGTTTCCTTACTCGGATCTGCTTCACATTTCACACACGCATTGCTCCAATGGTCCTCTGCCGCCCTGTGACAAATCCACATTCAAATATGCCTTGTTTTCTTTGGCTGCCAGCTGGGGCATTCGTGTGCCGACAGGCCACATTTCTAGTTATAGGAATTAAATAAGTGTATAATTGTGTCACTATTCAACCAGTTCTAACAATTACGAGTGCCCGCCATACAGATACATATAAGGTATAATCATTTAGTAATATTTATTTTACTGATAATGACTCGCGGTGGTATCAGGCTATTTTGATGAAAATGAGGCATGCTATTTCTTAATTATTTATACTAATTAAATGCGTCACCTGAACAAATAATATTTTAGACAGATTATAAAGTATGATCATTGCACATCAAAAAATAAATACAGAGAATAAATAGTAATGTCCGTTAACATTTTAAGGAAACACGGTTATCGTCCCTGATATCAGTGTGAAAATTTATGTCTGATATAAAAATGCATAATAATACCAATCAATACATGGAGTAATGATGAATGAATGTTTATTCAAGTTTACAGAAAATGTCTCAGATGATGTCTCGGATATAAAGAACATTTTGTGCCTTCTGAGTGGGCATGTACCTTTAACTATCACTGAGAACTTGGTTGTGTTACCTCTTATATCACATTCTTGAAATATCAACAGTATCTGACTGTTTTATTTGCTCCAAAGAAAAGTCTATTTTGCGTTGACATCTATGGGAGTTCAAACAATATTCCATATTGGTGGTTATGACATGAGAAATGAGGCTTATGACATTTACGACCAGTGTTGTTCCAGATCAGCCTGCGCATCCGGTGAATCACCAGTCATGTGTGTGACAAACAATATAGATCATTATCAGGCTATAGGAGTGTGTTAGTTGTTCAGGATTTAGAGAGAGTGGTCACAAATTCCATAAGCTCCATATCTCCAGTCACTGTCACATTCATGACATGCTGGCGTATATTATATTTGTTTTCTATTTTTTTTTACAATGCAATACAATTTATTCTGGCTTATAACATAGATTACATGGTTTTCATATACAAATGTTATTCGATATGGTACAGTGAGACATAACGTAGTTTACGTATTTGAATTGACCTTAACTGAGGAGCTACGAATATGAAACCAGGTTAGTGTCTTTTGACATCAAGTTTATTAGACCACAGGCGATTAAACTCCCCACCCACATACCCCCTTTAGATAAATCCATCTGGTCCTACTATACTATGTATATAGACTATAAATTTATAATAGTATATTGCAGGGGTGGGGGGCGGGGGCTCTGAATGTGGAGAGGGGGACTTCAATCGCCTGTGATTCGACAGTAACCACGTAGAAGTTCCTACTGTTTCCTAGCCGAGCCTGATATCATAAGACATTAGCCAGGTATCTCTTTATCAGGTAACATTTTATCTTAGAGGATTGTTAAATACAATATGGTTTTCATTGAAAAGAACATGGTTTATGTTCCGTCATTACACTTATGTCGTTCTGTAAAGTCATGTGATATTGTTCGACCAATGGGACATCAGAGAAGGAAGTTGTGACCGAGGGGGCCGTTTCATTAAACTTTGTACAACTAAAATGATCGTAAGAGCAAACTTATTTAATGGCCCCCAGATGTGTATATCTTGTCAATGCAAGACACAATAATGTTGTTAGTCAGCGTGTATTCAGTCCATACATAACAAGTGACCTGATGAGATGTGATTGTAGGCAGCGATTGTGGTGCTGTGGGACGTGATGGTAGTGAACAACTGGTTCATATTCCTCGACGCCTACGCTGCCTCTACCTCCAAGTAAGGCCATGTCTGTATGGATCAGCAAAAGGGACATTATTGAAATACAGCCAGTTATCTGGAAGTTTTCTAACCCTATCATCCCTAAGTAACTGGAATGGATTTTTAAATGTTAACCAATCCAATTGTCTCAAAATTGTCACGAGCCGGCTCATCTGGATCTACACATTTTACCAATACGACTATACAGGCATGTGGGGTTGAAAGGGCTAATCAAGCTAAATTGACTGTAAATTTGTACATAAATGCCAGTGCTGGCAGTTTGTGATGTCAATGATGAATTTGCTTCCCCCATACACTTGTATTCCTGTCTGTATATGGCCGTGATCCTGTCTGTATATGGCCGTGATGGCCGTGATTCCTTGTCCTGTTTATATTGGCCACGTGTTCCTGTCCGGTATATGGCCGTGGTTATCCTGTTTCCTGTATATGGCCGTTTGTTCCTTGTTCCTGTATATGGCCGTATTCCTTTGTCTGTAAATTTTGCCGAGATCCTGTCTGTATATGGACGTGTTCCTGTCTGTAATATGGCCGTTGTTCCTGTCCTATATTGTGTTCCTGTCTGTATATGGCCGTGTTCTGTCTGCTTTCCTGTCTGTATATGGCCGTGTTCCTGTCTGTATATGACCGTGTTCCTGTCTGTATATGGCCATGATCCTGTCTGTATATGGACGTGTTCCTGTCTGTATATGGCCGTGTTCCTGTCTATATGTGTTCCTGTCTGTATATAGCCGTGTTCCTGTCTGTATATGGCCGTGATCCTGTCTGTATATGGCCGTGTTCCTGTCTGTATATGGCCGTGTTCCTGTCTGTATATGGCCGTGTTCCTATCTGTATATGGCCGTATATGGCCGTGTTCCTGTCTGTATATGGCCGTATTCCTGTCTGTATATGGCCGTGTTCCTGTCTGTATATGGCCGTGTTCCTGTCTGTATATGGCTGTGTTCCTGTATGTATATGGCCGTGTTCCTGTCTGCTATCCTGTCTGTATATGGCCGTGTTCCTGTCTGTATATGGCCGTGTTCCTGTCTGTATATGGCTGTGTTCCTGTCTGTATATGGCCGTGTTCCTGTCTGTATGTGGCCGTGATCCTGTCTGTATATGGCCTTGCTCCTGTCTGTATATGGCCGTGTTTCTGTCTACTATCCTGTCTGTATATGGCTGTGTTCCTGTCTGTATATGGCCGTGATCCTGTCTGTATGTGGCCATGATCCTGTCTGTATATGGCTGTGTTCCTGTCTGTATATGGCTGTGATCCTGTCTGTATATGGCTGTGTTCCTGTCTGTATATGGCCGTGTTCCTGTCTGTATGTGGCCGTGATCCTGTCTGTATGTGGCCGTGATCCTGTCTGTATATGGCCGTGTTCCTGTCTGTATATGGCTGTGATCCTGTCTGTATATGGCCGTGCTCCTGTCTGTATATGGCTGTGTTCCTGTCTGTATATGGCCGTGATCCTGTCTGTATGTGGCCGTGCTCCTGTCTGTATATGGCTGTGTTCCTGTCTGTATATGGCTGTGATCCTGTCTGTATATGGCTGTGTTCCTGTCTGTATATGGCCGTGTTCCTGTCTGTATGTGGCCGTGATCCTGTCTGTATGTGGCCGTGATCCTGTCTGTATATGGCCGTGTTCCTGTCTGTATATGCCGTGTTCCTGTCTGTATATGGCCGTGTTCCTGTCTGTATATGGCAGTGTTCCTGTCTCTATATGGCCGTGTTCCTGTCTGTATATGGCCGTGTTCCTGTCTGTATATGGTCGTGTTCCTGTCTGTATATGGCTGTGTTCCTGTCTGTATATGGTCGTGTTCCTGTCTGTATATGGCCGTGTTCCTGTATATGGCCGTGTTCCTGTCTGTGTCTGTTTATAGCCGTGTTCCTGTCTGTGTCTGTATATGGCCGTGTTCCTGTCTGTATATGGCCGTGTTCCTGTCTGTGTCTGTATATGGCCGTGTTCCTGTCTGTATATGACCGTGTTCCTGTTTTGTATATGGCTGTGTTCCTGTATGTATATGGCTGTATTCCCCATGTACTTGTACAGGTAATATATGGGATTTAGTACTAAACCCATTGACCTGGCCTTGCATGACCTTAGCTGTTGATAGGTCGTTAAACCCCAACATACAAACAAACAAACAATGGCCGTATTCTTGTCTATATGGCCGTGTTCCTGTCTGTATATGGCTGTGTTCCTGTCTGTATATGGCTGTGTTCCTGTCTGTATATGGCCGTGTTCCTGTCTGTATATGGCCGTGATCCTGTCTGTATATGGCCGTGTTCCTGTCTGTTCCTGTCTGTACATGGCCGTATTCCTGTCTGTATATGGCCGTGATCCTGTCTGTATATGGCCGTGTTCCTGTCTGTATATGGCCGTTGCCGTGTTCCTGTCTGTATATGGCCATGTTCCTGTCTCTATCCTGTCTGTATATGGCCGTGTTCCTGTCTGTATATGACCGTGTTCCTGTCTGTATATGGCCGTGATCCTGTCTGTATATGGCCGTGTTTCTCTCTGTATATGGCCGTGTTCCTGTCTGTATATGGCCGTGTTCCTGTCTATATGTGTTCCTGTCTGTATATGGCCGTATATGGCCGTGTTCCTGTCTGTATATGGCCGTATTCCTGTCTGTATATGGCCGTGTTCCTGTCTGTATATGGCCGTGTTCCTGTCTGTATATGGCCGTGTTCCTGTCTGCTATCCTGTCTGTATATGGCTGTGTTCCTGTCTGTATATGGCCGTGTTCCTGTCTGCTATATGGCCGTGTTCCTGTCTGTATATGGCCGTGTTCCTGTCTGTATATGGCCGTGTTCCTGTCTGTATATGGCTGTGTTCCTGTCTGTATATGGCCGTGTTCCTGTCTGCTATCCTGTCTGTATATGGCCGTGTTCCTGTCTGTATATGGCCGTATTCCTGTCTGTATATGGCCGTGTTCCTGTCTGTATATGGCCGTGTTCCTGTCTGTATATGGCCGTGTTCCTGTCTGCTATCCTGTCTGTATATGGCTGTGTTCCTGTCTGTATATGGCCGTGTTCCTGTCTGCTATATGGCCGTGTTCCTGTCTGTATATGGCCGTGTTCCTGTCTGTATATGGCCGTGATCCTGTCTGTATATGGCCGTGTTCCTGTCTGTGTCTGTATATGGCCGTGTTCCTGTCTGTATATGGCCGTATTCCTGTTTTGTATATGGCCGTGTTCCTGTCTGTATATGGCTGTATTCCCCATGTACTTGTACAGGTAATATATGGGATTTAGTACTAAACCCATTGACCTGGCCTTGCATGACCTTAGCTGTTGATAGGTCGTTAAACCCCAACATACAAACAAACAAACAATGGCCGTATTCTTGTCTGTATATGGCCGTGTTCCTGTCTGTATATGGCCGTGTTCTTGTCTGCATCTGTATATGACCCTGTTCCTGTCTGTATATGGCCGTGTTCCTGTCTGTATATGGCCGTGTTCCTGTCTGTGTCTGTATATGACCTTGTTTCTGTCTGTATATGGCCGTGTTCCTGTCTGTATATGGCCGTGTTCCTGTCTGTATAAATGATCGTAAAACTCCAATCACTCAGTCAATCACATATTTACCTCTTTTATAATTGTATTTATACCTTTAATATCACATCTTTACATGTCTAGATTTCATTTATATTGAATCCAATAATATACGAAGATCTTCGTAAATTGTATCGAAATGTTGACGAACATGTTGGAGCACATGTTGAATTGAAATTCTGTCAGCCTTCAACATTGAAGCAAAACTGCTACCTCGCTGCGATACTCTCCCCTCTTAGATAACCATATCGTAGTCAACTAGCTACTTTCAACATTGTTTACAAATGATACCAGACAACGTCAAATCAATTTAGGAAACTTGCTGATTATGTTTATTACAGGTGGTCATATTTGTACTTCATCGCCTGGTGGCTCATGTCTGTTGTGATCGTGCTCAACCTCTTCACAGCCCTTATTCTCGAGGTAAGTATTCTGTTGTCATCTGAGACACGCCATGTGATTTTGTACGTAAGAACATGTGCGATATTTCATGAAGAAATTTTGCAGTATTTTCCGTAAATGACGTCGAAAGATGACAAAATTTTCATCGCAAATACTATTCCGCATTTGCGATTAAAATTGTGTCATCTTTCGACGTCATTTACAGAAAATATCACATTTTCTGTAAATATATTTCATGAAAAATCGCACATGTTCTTGGGTACAAAATTGCGTGGCATATCTCATCTGTACTTCTTAGGAAGCCTTGCCTTCAGCTCTTGGGTCAAAGGTTCACGTAAACATAAGGAAAGACGACAAAGCCTCGCGTGATATAACAATTGCCCATGCATATTGATAAAGGTGTGTCACACATACGAATGACTCCTTTCATCTCACAGGTTTACGGGGCGCCATGCAGGACAGGTTAATTATGTGTACAAAATTGAGTTTTGTAATACTAAAAATCACAAAATCCAATTATGTAAAATTCTGATACAAAAACCAATTTTGTCCAGACAAAATTGAGTTTTGTAACACTAAAAATCACAAAATCCAATTATGTAAAATTCTGATATACAAAATTCATTTTTGTTATAAAGGATTCAATTTTGTAAGACAGAATTGAGTTTTGTGAACAAAATTCAGTTTTGTGGGACAGAATTCAGTTTTGTCCACAAAAGTCAGTTTTGTCCACAAACATTAGTTTGCGTAGGATAGTCTATGTCATCTCTACGTTGATTGGTTGAGATCGGTCTTAGTCCATTTTACTAGATGGTGGAGTACACTTGCAGGTTTAAATATTTCAATGCGAAAATATAACCCAATATATCAATATTATACTTCTTTATGGACAGTTATTTTGGTTATATTATGATTACAAATGAGTGGTCACACCATATAAGCATATATACTTTGAAGGAGAAATAAGAAAAATATTCAGAATTTTCCCTCAATTATGTAAACAGGGTCAAACATAAAGTAGCCGGGACATAGCTAGACCTGAGAGCATGCCCATATATAGAGAATACCAGGCTAGTGTATTTTGATATCAAGTTTATCAGGCAAGGCTAGGAAACGCGTAGGAATTCCGAGGCTTGCCGATGAATTCCTACCGTTTCCGAGCCGAGCCTGATAAACTTGATATTAAAATACACTAGCTTGGTATTCTATTTATCAGGTAACGTTTTATGCTCGAAAATGACATTAGATGACGTCGTACAGTATATCTAACCTTGTGAAACAAATGGTATTGGATCTGTGTCTACTAGTTGCGAAGTTACGTGTTCGCAACTATGTGTATACATGCATTATTTACAGTATACACCATCTTAGTATCCATGGTATCTACACAAATACTACAAATGGTTTCCTCAAATGGCCCAATACACACATTCTGTTTATAAACACAGACAGCAGTCCGAACACATGCCACAGCGCGTGTATTATTGATTTAACTGGGGCAGATGTACCTTGCGATACACAATAAATGACGTCAGTACTCGCGGGAGATCTACATGTACATGAATTATGTGTACAATTATAACGCAAATGAGTTTAAATACGAATGGGTTTGTCAACGTTTGACTGTTTGGAGATAGTTGAAGCAAAATGGCAGAATGAGAAATGAATCATCGGCAGAATGAGAAATGAATCATCGACATTGAATGTGTAGATCGGCGACCGTGACCCATTTCTCCAGTGCAGTTTCTGACCAATGGTAGTCCTTCTTACATGCGTGTGCAGAATTGAATTTTGTGACACAGAATTTAATTTTGTTACACAGAATTGACAGAATTGAATTTTGTGACACAGAATTGAATTTTGTTACACATTGAATTGTGTGACACAGAATTGAATTATGTTACACAGAATTGAATTTTGTGGCACAAAAGTGAATTTTGTGACACAGAATTGAGTTTTGTGGCACAAAAAGTGAATTTTGTGACACAGAATTGAATTTTGTGACACAGAATTGAGTTTTGTGTGAATTTTGTGACACAGAATTGAATTTTGTGGCACAAAAATTAATTGTGTTGACAAAATTGAGCCATGTCCCACTTGGCGCCCTGTACAGGTTACTGATTTATTGCGTTGTGTGGTTTTTTTTTCAGAATTAATTTGTATCGAGAGCTCATATTGAATGCCTTATGGATCAAATATTTAAACTTCACACAAGGGTGTTTCTTGCACAAGAATTTGCAACTCTCAATGACCCTATTCGGGCTTGATGCATTATGTTTTTAGCTCACCTGAGCGAAGCTCATGTGAGCTATTGTTACTGCAATGTGTCCGTCATCGTCGTCCGTCTTCGTCATCCGTGAACATTTTCAAACGTCTTCTCCTCGGTAACCATTGGGCCTATAGTCACCAAACTTCATGGTCATGGTCCTTAGGTAGGGGGATTACAAAATTGTTAAAATGACGTCATTATGTAATCCAAGATGGCCGCCGTCTAAAAATAACACAAATTCTTCAAAAATCTTCTTCTCAAGAACCGCCAACCGGATTTCGACAAAACTTGGTAGGAATGATTGATGTACAATGCTCTTTCAAAGTTGTGAAAATGGTGACCCCGGGGTCAAAAATGGGCGTGGCCCGTGGGGTCAAATTTTATTTTTGACCGAATATGCTCATGTCATATATCAAATTGAAGGTATCAATGAGGCGATTGCTCTGGTGCAATATTTGTCAGAATCGGATGATTATGTCATCCATGATGGCCGCCAAAAGGTCCATTTATTCGAGATTTTTAACGTCTTTTTCTCAGAACCACATGGCCGATGCTGGCCAAACTTCATAGTAAGTTAAGATCCTTGGGTGAAGCATTTTCAGATTTGGTAAAATGAGTCATCGCTTAATCCAAGATGACCGCCATCTAAAAATAGCACAATGTTTTTAAAACACATATGAACTAAATGTCACATTCTCCTCTGGTGTTCATGGAGTCAGGTGAGCGAATTAGGGCCATCATGGCCCTCTTGTTTCTCTTTTCCACCCATCCGTTACACAATCCTTGTCCACTACTTTTGTATTGTTTTTGCTATAGTTTCATGATGCCTTTACATGGGCACAATACAACCCAAATGCATGCCTGTAAAAGCAGGACAACTGGGGGCCGTTTCACTAAACTTTGTACGACTAAAATGTTTGTAAGTGCAAAATAATGATAGTCTGTAAATTTAAATTATTGGATTTACATTTATTGAGCATCGGCTGCTTATACAGCCTATGCTCAATAAATGTAAATCCATAAATTGAAATTTGCAGACGATCATAAATTTGCACGTACAAACATTTTAGTCGTACAAAGTTTAGTGAAACGGCCCCCTGGATTTTTGGAATCGTGTCCCTTTGACACAATATTCACCTTGTTGGTTTAGGTCCTTATTTGGAGAATATAATGTACACTGCTTGGACATCACAACCTAAAGCGTGTCAGATGTAAGATAGACTATTCTGGAGTTGTCTCCCTGTTTGGATCGAGTCCTTTCCTGGAACACAATCTGCATACTGCTCAGCATATTTTCATGGCACTTCACACATTGGTAGGTAGAGATAAGTGTCTCCACCAGTCACAAAAACTTAACATATAGGTAGATATAATATCCCAGTGTGCCAGGCAGTATAACCATGTGTTACACAATTTCTAGTGTGCTTTAATGTCCTTGGGCCTGTTTCACTAAACTTCTTAAAATAAAAATATTTGTGCAAATATTTTTATTGTTGTGCCCGCTTGCGGACAGAGTGCTATAGTCGGCACATTGGCATACGTACGTACATATGTACGTGTGTCCGGGTTAAATTTTTTCTGTGTACTATTAAAGCCTCGGTGGATGCGACATGCGGGCGGCGGCAATGTAGTTAATTTGCTTCTAACATTAATGTGGTCAACTAACGCTACCATTTTACACCTGTATGAACAAATGAAACATCATTACATGTGAAACATCCACTAAAGATTTATTTTCCAACATCAACATGTAAATGTTACAGGAATTCTAAAATTAAATTTTTTACTTACACACTTATTAGCTCACCTGAGCGAAGCTCATGTGAGCTATTGTTACCGCAATGTGTCCGTCGTCCGTCGTCGTCCGTCGTCTCGTCGTCCGTGAACATATTCAAACGTCTTCTCCTCGGTAACCATTGGGCATATGGTCACCAAACTTCATGGTCATGGTCCTTAGGTAGGGGGATTACAAAATTGTTAAAATGACGTCATTACGTAATCCAAGATGGCCGCTGTCTAAAAATAGCACAAATTCTTAAAAAATCTTCTTCTCAAGAACCGCCAACCGGATTTCGACAAAACTTGGTAGGAATGATCGATGTACATTGCTCTTTCAAAGTTGTTAAAATGGTGACCCTGGGGTTAAAAATAGGCGTGGCCCGTGGGGTCAAATTGGGGTGAAATTTTTTTTTTGACTGAATATGGTCATTTCATATATCAAATTGAAGGTATCAATGAGGCATCACTCTGGTGCATTTTTTGTCGAAATCGGATTGTTATGTCATCCAAGATGGCCGCCAAAAGGTCAAAAGGTCGTTCTTTTATTAGAGATTTCAAAATTCTTCTTCACATGAACCGCTTGGCCCATGGTAGCCAAACTTAAAAGTTATGGTCCATGGGTGAAGCCTTTTCAGATTTGTTAAAATGGAGGTCATCGCTAATCCAAGATGGCCGCCGTCTAAAAATAGCATAAATTCTTAAAAAATCTTCTTCTCATGAACCGCTAGCCGGATTTCGACGAAACTTGGTAGGAATGATCGATGTACAATGCTCTTTCAAAGTTGTTAAAATGGTGACCCCAGGGTCAAAAATGGGCGTGGCCCGTGGGGTCAAATTTTATTTTTGACCGAATATGGTCATGTTATATATCAAATCGAAGGTATCAATGAGGCAATCACTCTGGTACATTTTTTGTCGAAATCGGATTGTTATGTCATCCAAGATGGCCGCCGAAATGTCAAAAGGTCGTTCTTTTATTAGAGATTTCAAAATTCTTCTTCACATGAACCGCTTGGCCCATGGTAGCGAAACTTAAAAGTTATGGTCCATGGGTGAAGCCTTTTCAGCTTTGTTAAAATGGAGGTCATCGCTAATCCAAGATGGCCGCCGTCTAAAAATAGTATAAATTCTTAAAAAATCTTCTTCTCATGAACCGCTAGCTGGATTTCGACGAAACTTGGTAGGAATGATCGATGTACATTGCTCTTTCAAAGTTGTTAAAATGGTGACCCCAGGTTCAAAAATGGGCGTGGACCATGGGGTCAAATTGGGGTCAAATTTTAGTTTTGACTGAATATGGTCATGTCATATATCAAATTGAAGGTATCAATGAGGCGATCACTCTGGTGCAATATTTGTCGGAATCGGATGATTGTCATCCATGATGGCCACCAAAAGGTCCATTTATTCAAGATTTTCAACGTCTTTTTCTCAGGAACCACATGGCCGATGCTGGGTGAAGCATTTTCAGATTTTGTAAAATGAAAGTCATCACTTAATCCAAGATGACCGCCATCTAAAAATAGCACAATTTTTTTAAAACACATGAACTCAGTGTCACATTCTCCTCTGGTGTTCATGGAGTCAGGTGAGCGAATTAGGGCCATCATGGCCCTCTTGTTTGTCTTATGAAGGTTAGTGAAACGACCCCTTATGTGTCCATTGTAGAATTTCATCATGAAGTGGGACAGGTTCCACCAGACAGTGCAGCTTTCTGAACAGGAAGCCTCCACGTCTATGGGCATGTTCGTCGTCATCAACACACTCACCGTACACGATATGTTCAGGTGGGTAGTCATATATGAGACGAGTCGTGTGATTTCTTACCTAAGAAGATGTGTGATTTTTTGTTGTCGTGCCCGCTTGCGGAAAGCGTAATATAGTCGGCACATTGGCGTACGACGTGTACGTACGTGTGTCCGAGTTAAAGTTTTATGGTTAAAGTTTTTCGGTATACTATCAAAGCCTCGGCAGGCACGACATGCGGGCGGCGGACATCTAGTCATGAAAAATATTTACAGAAACTGCGATATTTTCAGTTATGGAAAATATAGGAAATTTTGTAAATATTTTGTATGAGATATTGCACATCTTCTTCAGTACAAAATAACATGGCTCGTCTCATGTGTATACATTATCATCTGACAAAACTACATAATTCTAGCCAGTGTAGATCAAGACAGTATAGAAGTTGCTCTCGTGTGAAGGCAAAAGATCAGTACCAGTTTCATGCGTTTTATTCTTTTATTTGATCTAGCAAATATCAATCCAATGCATTTTAAATGGCGATAAAGCAGCAATGGATATGAAAAACACTGATTATCATCATTAACCCTTACTACGCTGAATTAAATGTTGTCGTCTGCTGGAAATGTTTTATTTTAAATATTTCTCGACAAAAACCTGGTTTTGACAGCACATGAGAATCGTCTCCACGTCTCCAGTGGAGACGATTCTCATGTGCTGTCAAAACCAGTTTTTGGTTAAGAATTAAAGCAAAAATGAAAAACAGCAGACGTCAATTTCTGTCAACAGCGTAGGAAGGGTTAAACTATTGGACTTACATAATAAAGTAAAGTACTTGTCCAGTTTAGCTAGGAAACAGTGGGGGTGATTAATTGATTCAATTGCCATTTTGAAAAGTCAAATTGAAATAAATATGACGAAATAACAATCAACTCCCGACATCCAATCCCTTACCTGGAGCCCTATACATGTACATGTATTTGTATGTGACGTTTTCCAGGCCAGACCTTAAAGAGCCCACGGAAGACGATATTTTGTCTCAAATGAAGGCACTGCGTTTCTTCCGCTCAGGTAGTCTGGTCGAGACATAGACGTCTCACCTACATGTAGCTACATGTAGCTACGCAATTACAGCACTCGACTGGGGTGGGTGTGTGTACACAAACAGCAATAAGGTGCAATAATTCCAAACTCCAAATGATGTACACAATTCTGTGAGTTTTAACCCTTTCAACACTAAATAACTGGAATTGATTGTGATAGGTTATATGATATGAACCAATCCAATTGTCACAAAGTGATTGATTTTCAGACTAGGTAGTCCATTAAAAAGGAGGTGTGAAAAATATGAAAATTACTTGCAAAAAGTGCAGATCCTGATGAAACGGCTCGTTGCGAGCCGGTTCATCTGGATCTACACTGTTTGCAAACACCACTATAGAGATCTGTAGTTTTGAAAGTTTTAATTGGCAATATTCAGTGTATGGTAATAGTTTGTAAATAGATAAATACCAGAACAGTCAAAATTTGTGTCGATTAGAAATTTTAAATATGAAGAACATAATACTTTAAATAAATAGTTACATGTGTCCACTGTTCATTTGCTAGATTCTCATCCAGACTAAGGTTTTGCTTTTCCGGAGTCGGCGGCGGCGGCGGCGGTGGCGTCGTTGTCGTCATTCAATACAGTTGTCGTCATTCAATATGTTAAGTTTTCGTGTTACTGTGATTACTTCAACACCTTATTAGCTACAGCAGTCTCCGCGAAAGTCCCCAAAATATTACTGGCCACGAGGACTGACAACCCAGCAATTATTACTGGCCCGGACGGAATATTACTGGCCCGGACATTTTTTACCCAAAAATATTAAATATATAGGAATAACATTGTTTCTAGTTTATTTAATCTGCATTTTAAGCATAACAAGTGTACACATTAAACATAGTCTATCAAGAGGATATGAAACAAGTTTCCATTTCATTAGTGAGTTAGTGAAAAGGGTTTAAGAATCTTTCAACAATATTGCAGTCATATAATGTTGGTTCGGCAGGCTCGAATCCCACTCCGTGACTCATCACATCACGTGACATGTACATGGATGTGAGGAAATTTACAATGAAAATCAACACTGAATTTATAATACGACAAAATAAATACTATGAAACCAGACAATCATATTAAAGCAAGCTTACTGCAGAGTTTCAACTTTGTACATCAACTGGTTTAAGAGGATTAGTGGTGACAGTAGGGTGACGGACGCACTACGGACTAAAGATGGACGGCTACGTTCAAACATTAAACAAGAACGGATGGACGGTCCAAACACTATACAAGTTGGAATTAATATACACTATATAAATTCATGAAACTGTTGAAAACAGTATATTGTATTGCTCAGGGCCGTCAACAGACACTATCCCCTATTATAATTCATTTATATTAACCAATTAATATATTTAAATTGATATAAAACAGTGAAATTATTTTTCACAAATTCATTTTAGGTCCGAAACTGTGTGGGGGCGACTTGCTCGGGTGTCAATCGATAAGACCATTATTCTTTCAGCTTAAAACTCACTTTCGATCGTAAATAAATGTGTGTTTTTTTTGTTGAAACACATTCTCAATTGAATATATTCAGTGTTTCTTGCCAGTTTGGATTGGTTTTGACGCTAAATATGCAAAACTATAACTTGGAAGTTGAATTTAAAAAACGTACGCATATTATACATATAAAACAGTGAAATTATTTTTCACAAATTCATTTTAGGTCCGAAACTGTGTGGGGGCGACTTGCTCGGGTGTCAATCGATAAGAACATTATTATTTCAGCTTAAAACTCACTTTCGATCGTAAATAAATGTTTTTTTTTTGTTCTCAATTGAATATATTCAGTGTTTCTTGCCAGTTTGGATTGGTTTTGACGCTAAATATGCAAAACTATAACTTGGAAGTTGAATTTAAAAAACGTATGCATATTCGTTTCCGCGAAATCGCGTGTGGTTCTATTATTAGAAATAAACTTACTCGATTTCCTTATTAGGAAAGTGTAAAAACCTTTGTGAATAAATTAATTATAAATGTCTTGTCTGAAGTGTCCAATGAATGTCCCGACAGGTGTCGCTAGCGTGGGAAAACTGCCACACATTATATTAAGGGGCGGTCATTACGGAAACAAACGTAAATTAATTATTCACTATTCGGACGCGTGTAGTTTAAAAACGCGATATTTGATTGGCTATTGGCATGCAGACCAATGATATTTGACTTTATGATTGCTATTCACCAATAGGAAGCAGCTTACAACCATTTTCACCGACACATTTTTGTAAACAAACCCAGCTCGATGACTTTCACTTCATGTTCTAAACTAGTAAAGGACGAGTAGAATTTGTCAATTCGTCACTGGCTGAGCTCGTCACCAACTTGAAAATTTCATCGGACACGAGGACCGAAGTTTCGAGAATATTTACCGGTCCTGGTCAATTTTTGTCGGCCAGGTCCGAGGTCCGACGGTCTTTCGCGGAGACTGCTACAGTCATCAAACTTTATACATACCTTTACTATGATATGTACATGAATATAGGACTATTCTCGGGGCCCCAGGGTCAAGGTCAAGGCCCCAGGGTCAAGGTCAAGGCGGAACAAGGCGAGACATTTGATTCCGCGGAATTCTTGTTTTTCAAAATGGGGCACGGGGGGTGAAATTTTATTTTATATTTTCAGGATATCGGAAAAAAACGACCATCAACCATTGTTTGTGCTAACTCTTTGCATGCTGGGAATGAAAATAATGGCTATGCTCTTTAACTTAATATCTAATGACAATTCATCAATGTCTTTCTTATTTCTCTCTGAAAATATGTAATTACCGATCGCATGCTCCCAACCAACCACCGCGTATTGACAATAAAAAAATAAAAACATTTTTATTGCCTATAAAAATAATCGGGGCAGACCTTAATTCTCTGGGCGGGGGATGAGAATCTAGCATTCATTTTATAATGGCCTTAGCATACAGTTTTGTTGGAATCTGGAAAAACTATGATAAATAGGATTTACTATCAGTTTAATCACGTTGTAATAGAATTGGGTTTAATTATTTAATAAACACAGCATTTTTGGAGAATTTATAGGGTATTTAAACTTTTGCACTAACGCAAAAAATAAATACTCACTTCAGTAGTATAGTTATTGATATTTTATACAGACTATGCATTTATTTTATTTATACCATACATTTGTATTTGTACATTTTGCATTACTTTATTGGTGTATAATTCCAGCACAAAAATATTTACACAATTCCCTAACATTTGATTGGCCCGTAGCAAGTCTCTGTCCAAAATTTATATCCCAGTAAACTCCCACGCCAAACTACTTTCCGTAACCGTGAGGTGCAGTTAAAATAATTCTTAAGAAAACGGAAAATAAACACATTTTCTTCATGAATTTATTTCAAATGCTGGAATTATAAGGAATGAATTGCCTTTTTGTGGAATTTATCGGGGATATAAACTTGGAAAAGTCGCAGGAATACTGGACGAGGCCTTCCGGCCTTCGTCCAGTATTCCCGCGACTTTTCCAAGTTTATACCCCGATAAATTCCACAAAAAGGCCATTCATTCCTATAATGCATGCTCATGTCACCAAGGACTGATGGCAACATCAAGCACACAGTGATGGGTTGACATAGTGTACGCAACCGTGTGACATCTACAGTCGTATACTTCATTGTTTGACAACATGAAATCATACACTAACATTGTAACTCTTGAAAAGTGTAATTTATTCTCATATGTGATGATCAATATGTTGTGTATTAAAATGCATTCATAAACTGTTTATAAACATTTTTTTATCTACTTGGAAGATTTATATGCGGAGGAAAAAAGTAACAGTATTTAATTATTTACTTGGAAATTTGCCTCATTTGAATTAAACACGTACGTGACGTGTACATGTACTTCCAAACCTTCTGCTAATCCTCACTTATATTGCAGGATCCAGCATTTGGGGAACAGGGGGGGGGGGGGGTGTGTTGTCTAGTTGCGAAGGTAACAACTCTTGCAATCTACTCCCGTACAGGAGTAATTGCAAGAGTTAACGTTCACAACTAGGGAACTAGGGGTTGTCCTATTATCGAGCTATTCGAAATGTACTTTCCTGTGTTTTACGGCATTTAAATTCAGACTCCAACTGGTGGTAAACTGTGATCTATGTAAACTCAGTGGCTGAACGGGGGGCGGGGTGGGGGGGGGGGGGTACGACCGCAACCGCGGAACCACCTCCAGATCTGCCCCTGTATTGTATAAAATACATTTTGAGCACCAGCTTGAAATTTGAACCCAATATTGATTGGCAGAGAATTGAGCTGGTCAGGGGCCCAAACGTGAATTTGATTATGAAATATAATTATGTCTTATATATCATAACTTACTGTCCGTTTCACAAAAAACCTGCCCAAATTTTACGCCCATATAAACAATGCAAAAACAATATTTTTTTGGATAATATTAAATTTTATCAAAATTTAAGAATGAGCCTTCTTTTTATTTCGTGAAAATTGGTCAAATATTGATTTTATTACGAAAAATTTATTTGTCTATTGGAATTTAACATGGGGAAAAGGAGATAGAGGAGCTGTGGGAAGAGTCAGAAAACGAAAACAATTGGAAATTGACTCCGAAACCTGGCTAGATAGCTTGGAAATGATCTAACTAAGAACACAAAATTTTAATTTTGAAAATCGGTCCAGTATTTCTGAAATTCAAAACATTTCCCCATGTTAAATCCCCATGTTAAATCCCCATCTTCACTCGCAATAAAATCAATATTTGACCAAATTCCACGATATAAAAAGAAGGCTCATTCTTAAATTTTCCTTTAATTTAATATTATCGAAAAAAAATAATAAAAAAATTGAATTGTTTATATAGCCGTAAAAATTTGGGCATCTTTCGTGAAACAGACAGTAGTGCAGTAATTGGCTCTGTAAACTTCCATGCCCGATGAAAAGTTTTCATACACCGTAACAACCCTAAATATTTGGACACAATTAGCTTTGGGAAACCTAAATAGGGGTTTCCCAAAACAAATTGTATCCAAATTGTTGCCAATATGACCATACTAACCCTAAATATTGGGACATTCGTTGCTGTGTGAAACCATATACATGTACTTATATGTGTTTCCTGGAGTAAGTGTGTGGCTGTGACTGGAGAAATTAGACTTGTGGGAATTGAGACCAGTGTAGCTCCTGATCAAATAGCACACTCCTGAAGCCTGATAACGATCTATATTGCTTATTAGAAGCATGTCGGGTGTTTCATTTATAGAATGGCGAACAGTGCAGATCCTGATCAGACTGTGCAGATGCACAAACTGATCTGGATCTGCATTGGTCGCAAAACCCATAAGCCCCATTTCTCCAGTCACAGCCACATATAAGGAAACAAGCTTTAAATATTAAACCTTGTTGAGCTTTACATTAGTTTGTATATCTGTTTCTTTTACCTGTACGTTTGCTTCAACCCTTTCACCCCTATATATCTGACAGTCGTAGTTCTATGCTCATTTCTGGACTATTCCATTAATCAGGTAAATGGTCTTTAAGCCCCCGCCACCGAATGGTGAGGGGGCATATAGTGTTATCGGCGTCCGTACGTATGTCTGTCCATCCGTCCGTCCGTACGTCGTACGTACGTACGTACGTACGTACGTACGTCCGTCCGTACGTACGTACATACGTACGTCCGTACGTACGTACGTCCGTCCGTCTGTCCCGAAACCTTAATGCTCTGGTAAATGGCTTATAATTTATGTTTCCTTGTTCGGATCTGCTTCACATTTCACACACGCATTGCTCCAATGCTCCTCTACCGCCCTGTGACAAATCCACATTCATCCCACCCCCGCTAAGCCCAGAGTCAAGGTCACAGGCTTCGTGCGTTCGAAACCTTAACGCTCGGGTAAATGGCTTATAATTTAATGCCAGCGGGGACATTCATGTGCCGCTAGGCCACATTTCTAGTGTTTAAATATCTGACAGGCACTGCAGATCCTGATATGATGAGATGGTTTGTTACAAGCTGGCTCATCTGGATCTACAGTGTTGGCCAATATTTGCTTTATGGTCCATTGGGTTGAAGGGTTAATGCAGATAAAAAATATTATTGTCGCAAGTGTTTTGATTGGTCAGTATGTTTTTAGTAAGAATGTGGATGAAATGTAGGCAAAACAGTTGGCGCGAGAGAATTTCACAGTAGATTTGTATCGGTTTTTGTCATTCCTGCTTTAGCAGAAGTCACGACTATAGTGGCCCCTTTTTCCGTCGTCGTCTTCATCCCAAATGTCAAAAAGTTTGTAAAAGCTTTGTCATCATGGTATAACTTTAATACTACTCGATGGATTGCTTCAATATTTGGACACTTGATACATGTGAGCATTGGGAACACACTAATGCCGCCATTAACATGACCTTGACCTTTTTTACCTTCACATGTTTGCCGAAACACTTAGCCATTTTTATGTCAACAAGTTTCTTCAACCATGACCTTTTTCGTGTTTTAAGCATGCACTTTTCTGACGGTTTTTGTGATGTTTACTTTAGCACATGCCCATGATCATGTTACGGTCAAATGCCTCGACAGGAGTGACACCTCTTCTGTGGCGGAATTATTGTCTGAACATATATGATGCTATGGGTAACCTGAAACAAGAAAGTACAAATATAAAAAAAAGGTTTTATTATTGAAAAAGAAGTGTTGCAAGCGCTTTGTTAAATATAACATTCATATTTCGCACAGATGTGCTCACGAGCAGTAGTTATGTAACAAACTTGTTTTGACTGACCACTTATCGTTGACCACATCAGTGATTACATTCAACTTTCAAATTGTTATATTCCTTTATTTTTGTACATCATGTGTTAAAGGTACATGCCCACGCAGTTGGCACAATATGTTCTTTATAGGAATTAAATAAGTGTATAATTGTGTCACTATTCCACCAGTTCTAAGACTTACGAGTGCCCGCTATACAGATATAATCATTTAGTAATATTTATTTTACTGATAGTGACGCGCAGTGGTATCAGGCTATTCTCATATGCAAATGAGGTATGCTATTTTTTAATTATTTATACTAATTAAATGCGTCACCTGAACAAATAATATTTTAGACAGATTATCAAGTATGATCATTGCACATCAAAAAATAAATACAGAGGATAAATAGTAATGCCCGTTAACATTTTAAGGAAACACGGTTATCGCCCCTGATATCAGTATGGACATTTATGTCGGATATTAAATGTATAATAATGCCAATCAATACGTGGGGTAATGGTGAATGTGTGTTTATTTTGCCAGAAAATGTCTCGGTTGATGTCTCTGATATAAAGAACATTTTGTGCCTACTGATGTGCCCCACTCAGTAGGCACAAATGTTCTTTCTAGGAATTAAATAAGTTTATAATTGTGTCACTATTCCACCAGTTCTAAAAATTACAAGTGCCCGCTGTACAGATATAATCATTTAGTAATATTTATTTTTCTGATAGTGACTCGCGGTGGTATCAGGCTATTTTCATATGCAAATGAGGTATGATATTTTTTAATTATTTATTCTAATTAAATGCGTCGCCTGAAAAAATAATATTTTCAACAGATTATAAAGTATGATCATTGCACATCAAAAAATAAATACAGAGAATAAATAGTAATGTCCATTAACATTTTAAGGAAACACGGTTATCGCCCCTGATATCAGTGTGGAAATTTACGTCTGATATAAAATGTATAATAATGCCTATCAATACATGGAGTAATGGTGAATGAATGTTTATTTTGCCAGAAAATGTCTCGGATGATGTCTCTGATATAAATAACATTTTGTGCCTACTGAGTGGGCATGTACCGAAGTGATTGACCTAGCTGCAGATATATAGTATGTTTCACGAAACCTGCCCAAATTTTACGGCTATATAGACAATGCAAAAACAATATTTTTTTCGATAATATTAAATTAAAGCAAAATTTAAGAATGAGCCTTCTTTTTATTTCGTGAAATTTGGTCAAATGTTGGTTTTATTACGAAAAATTGATTTCTCTATGGGAATTTAACATGGGGGGAAAAGAGGTAGAGGACTTGTGGGAGGAGTCAAAAAACATTTTCTTTTGGAAATTGACACCGAAACCTAGCTAGATAGCTTGGAAATGATCTAACTAAGAAAACAAAAGTTAAATTTTAAAAATCGGTCCAGTATTTCTGAAATTCTTAAAAATTTCCCCATGTTAAATCCCCATAGACATCTTCACTCCGTGAAGATGTCTATAGGGATTGGGGAAATTTTGTTTTCGCAATAAAATCAATATTTGACCAAATTTCACGAAATAAAAAGAAGGCTCATTCCTAAATTTTCCTTTAATTTAATATTATCAAAAGAAATCTTGTTTTTGAATTGTTTATATAGCCGTAACATTTGGGCAGCTTTCGTGAAACAGACAGTAGGCTGTTGTATTACCCTAGTGAAAAAATAAATTGAATTATACAATATATGGCTGCGACTCTGGGGAAAATGGGGCTTATGGCATATGCGACCAGTGTAGTTCCTGATCTTGGCCTGCACTGTTCGTTATTCAGTCATTGAAACATATGTCTGCATGTACAGATCTTATAATGTTTATACAGAAGTGTGAAATGCTGAAAATATCCTGTAATAAAGCTTTTGAAAAGAGTTTTAAGTGGTAGTTAATGGTAACTATGAATTGGTGAAAGGAATTCCATCACTACTAGGTTTTCCAGATGGATGACTCAATACAGCCAAGTGAAATTTAGCATGGAATTTCCTCAACTTGCTGTTGACCTGCTGTTTATAACATGGAAAGCATACATGCGATAATTAGCTGACAAATGCTTGTTTATGACCAAAGACAAGTGGCATCTGTAATCATAAAAATATTTTTTTGATATATCCATTACATGTATTTCTGTGAAATTCATATTCGGAGGTACCATTTGAGACACGGTCGCTTTAATGCAGATATTAATCATATTTTGTCTCGAGTGTTTTGGTAAGTATCCATTTTTTTGTACCTGTATGTTTGCTTTGATGCATTTTCATTGGTTAATATGTGTCTTTTGGTTAATATGTGTCTTTAACAAATGAGACACACCATGTGATTTTGTACCTAAGAAAAATATTTAAAAATTTACGATACTTTCTGTAAATGGCGTTGAAAGGTGACAAATTTTCATAGCAAATGCGGAATAAAATTCCACATTTGCTGTGGAAATTTTGTCATCTTTTGACATCATTTACAGAAAATATCACAGTTTATGTAAATATATTTCATGAAAGTTTATGTAAATATATTTCATGAAAAATCACACATGTTCTTAAGTACAAAATCACGTGGCGTGGGGTAATACGATTTTTTTAATGTGCATATTTCCGGAACTATTCAGTTCATAATTTTAGGATTTACACCCCCCCCCCCCCCACACACACCCCACCACCCCCAGCGCCAACAGGTGACATATGGGATTTGCCCCTGTTTACCCGGCCTAAAATGACCGTTGAACACCATTAAATCAAATCAATTGTAAATGTCTGTTCATGATTGCAGTGAATGTGGGAACCGAACATCGTTACCTGTTGTTGTTTCTTATGTTGTTCTTTTGCTCGATAAAAACATGGAATCATTTCTAAAATACTGCCTAAAGCATGCTTTGTAAGGGTTAAATATCTAGAGCAGTCACATGCTAAATAACAGTGGAAGCTTTCTATCCAGAACAGCTTTAGGACCTCCCAGGGTGTCGGGTTTAGAGAGTTTCCACTCACAGGTTGAAGTAACGGACCGAGGTCTATAAATACATTAAATATACCTACAAGCATTAATAAATGAAGAAAAAAAATAAGCTAACAAAAATTCTTTACTCACTCCTGTATGTATTTATAGACCTTGGTCCGTTACTTCAACCTGTGGTTCCACTGTACATGTATGTTACAGAATTGAAGAGGTTAGTTTATTTTTATAGCTATACTACATATTGGCTTCAACACTACTTATGTTTTATTGGGTGGCTGGTCGGGCGAACGCGACGGCGTAGCTTAACGATAGGGGTTCCTCCTTGCCTGGGCCCGGTTGCTCAAAACCTATGTTAGCTTAACAGACTGTTAAATCCTTAACTCTTTGCATGCTAGCAGCGAAAATATCTGCCAAACGAATTAGGAGTACCGGTATATGTTTTATTTCTCTCTGTAAATATGTCTTGAAATTTCATTAGAATTGAGTCCTCAGGACTCAATTCTAATGAAATTCCAAGACATATTCATGATATTTACGGGGAGAAATACAAGAAAATATGATGAATTCTTGTCCGCTAGTTTTGAACTATTTATAGCCCACAAGTTTCCCAGCATGCAAAGAGTTAAGCTAACAGAGGTTTTGAGCAACTGGGCCCTGGTTGGCCTTCAGGTACGTTTTTATCTTTGGCTCATTTGTTACCTGGGAGTTTAATTGGGTTATTGCCCATTATAAAAGGAGTAACATTATTAATGATGCTACTGTTTTGGGGAGGGGGCCAAGTGATTCTGGTTTGGCGAGGACCAGGCATCAGGATTATTCTGATTTCAGGGCTGAATATATGTACATGTATATATTTTTTATTGTAAATATTCAGTTTTGATTTTGGGAGTTTTCCCCCATTTGTACAGGAAACATAAGGTATTTACTACTAAGCCCATTGACCCCGCCTTAAATGACCTTAGCTGTTGATAGGCCGTTAAACCCCAACAAACAAACTTACTTTTTATATTGCTATTTATGATACTAGTCGATCATTGTATAGAGATTACACTGGCTGACAGCTGGGAAAATGTACCTTACGGTGCTAGTAACCAGGGGGGCCGTTTCACTAAACTTTGTACCACTAAAATGTTCGAAAGTGCGAACTTATGATAGTCTGTAAATTTTACATTAACCATGTTTTCTTGTAAACAATTATTGGATATGCAGCCTATGCTCAATAAATGTAAATCCATCATTGAAATTTACAGACGATCCTCAATCTGCACTTACGAACATTTTAGTCGTACAAAGTTTAGTGAAACGGGCTCCAGTGTACCCCAAGATCAGTCTCTACATCCACAGTCTGATCAGGGCCTATGCTATTCATCATTCAGTCATTGATGCTGCCCTATGTTGGCAAATCAAACACACAATAAATCTTCAAACCCGTGTTTGAGGTCCAAACCCAGATTTGTGGTATCTGAATGTGCACAATAATTCCTCAAACTCTGCAAATTATTGTGCATTTGGTTTGAGTCTCCATTTGGGGTTTTGTGGGTGGCAGGTGGGAGAATGCGATGGGTAATTTAACTATCGGGGTTCATCCTTACCGGAATCCCGACCGTAGACCTGGTTTGACCCTCACATATGTCGTTGGCATTCTTGTATGTTGCAGCTGAATCTGGTTCTTATGTATGTATTACAATTATTTGTAATCCTATTACTTTTAGGGGAAGGGGCCAAGTGACTTTGGTGTGGTATGGACCTGGCACCAGTTCAGGTTATTCTAATTTGAGGGCTGAATATATATTTTTTTCGATGTAAATATTCCATTCTGATTTTGGGATTGTCCCTCCGATGCAGCAGGTTGAATACGGGATTGAACCCGTTGGCCTGGCCTCAAATGACCTTAGCTGTTAAACACCAATATAGAGAACAGTAGGTTAGTGCCATGAATGGGAAAAAATATCTGCCAAGCTTAGGAAACAGGATGGGCGAGGCATACGCACTGTGTTGATGGGATAAAAATCAAATCAATCCATTTGGGGTTTTATGCACCAAGAGCACAATCATTACTGAAACCAGTGTTTAACCCTTTCACCCCTAAGTAACTGTATGGGCTGCGATATGTTAATTTTGCAACCAATCGAATCATCGCAAAATGATTTTCAGACTATTCCATTTATAAAAAGGGGGTATTTGTTGTTCTCAAAAATATGAAAATTACTTGCAAAAAGTGCAGATCCTGATGAGACGGCTCGTTATGAGCCGGCTCATCTGGATCTGCACTCTTTGCATAAACCGCTATAGCGGGCTTTCGGGTTCAAAGGGTTAAGAAAAACTACAAATTGCGATCTCTATTGATGGTTATTCTTTAAACCCTAGTTTGAGGATTAATATTTTTTAACAGTGTATCTCGCTGGATGTACAGTACTTACCACTCCATACAGGTGCATTACAATCTGTATATAACCTTCACTGTTGATTGAACATAAAACTACAATCAAATCAAATGCGACTGTGCATCATCTTGATCAGGAACTATAATAATATTGTTGCAAAAGTTATAAGGTAACTTTTCTCAGCTGACTGCCAACATAGCTCATTAGAAACTTTGGGCGGTATCTAGTCGCCAGCCTGTCTGTCTGTTCAATTGTGCATCTGTGTGTCTGTGATTTGCTTTACAGTTTTCGGCTACCTACTATATCTGTTTCCATAAGTCTGAATGGCTTTACACTTCATATGCTTATTTGTCATCATCCATATTGTCATTTTATAGCACGCCCATGCAGCCCCTGTGCTCACAAGGTCAAATGGTTGAAAGTTACGTCATCAATGTTTTTTAGGGTTACATCCATCAGTGTTGCCCTTGTGAACAGTGTAGCTGCCTTGTCTTCACTGTTCACCATTTGATCAGCGAATCAACTATTATGAATCCAACAAAAAAGTGGTTTACCATCATGCGACGCCAGCTGATTGTTGTCTACACTGTTCAGGAATGAAATAAGCCCCGTTTTGTCAGATTTTACACCTATTTAATGTCATAAGCCACACAAGTTTGTCTGGAATGCTAACTTACATAAGGAGTACTTGAATTTACAGCCCAATACAGGATCGCTACCTAAAATAATGTTTTAGAAAAGCTTATTTTATTTCTGATCAGTGTAGCTCCTGATCAACTGCATGTGGTGGTTGGTAGGGAGCATGGGATGGGTCATTTAACGATCGGGATTCATCCTTACCGGAATGGTAACCTGGTTTGGCCCTCGTGTTATTGGCAATCTTGTATGTGAGACTTGAAGCTGGTTATACCCCTTATATGAGTAATACCATTATTCCTAATGCTATTACTTTTAGGGGAAGGGGTTAAGTAATATTGGTGTGGTATGGACCTGGCACCATGTCAGATTATTCTAATTTCAGGGCTAAAATATTTATTTTTTTCGCTGTAAACATTGCATTTTGATTTTATTTTGGGATTCCCCACTCCCCTCCCCTTGTTGGGACCCCCCCCCCCCCCCCCCCCACCCCCCCCCCCCCCACACACACACCCCCAATGCAGCAGGTTAAATACGGGAGCGAACCTGTTGATCCGGCCTTAAATGACCTTAGCTGTTGATAGGCCGTTAGACAGCAATCAATCAATCCTGATCAACTGCGACACCAGTGCTGAATGCCGATAAACAATGTTGGCCACTGAGTCATATTGAATGCTTCCATGGCTGAATGGCGAACAGTGAATACCCTGATCAGAAAATGTGGATGGGCATGCTGGTCTTGGTCTACATTGGTTATCAAGAAGGGTCGGTTTTGTCAATTATGGTTCAGATATATTTTATATAAAACGATGCTCATTGTTACATGTTAAAACATGTATGGAAAAATAATAAAATTATTAACTGTATGTGTACATTTGTTTTGCTTTACTGAACCCAACAATTCTTATGTGTACCATATATCTGACAAGAAAATGTCCAAAGAATATCTGATATAGATTATTCAAAAGAACTTCCTACTTACATATGTATGGACAAAATATTAAAGATCATGTACTACCACATAAGTAATAGTTTTGTTCATATATTTAATTTTTAATAAATTAATTTTGAGCGAGTGCCAGCGAGTGCCAGCGAGTGCCAGCGAGCGTGGAAATTAATTTATTGAAACTTCAATATGTGAACTACAACTATTTTATTATTTACCCAGCCCCATCGCGTACACATGTTTGTTGTGTGTGGCAGGTGGGAGCACACGATGGGTAATTTAATGATCGGGGTTCATCCTTACCGGAATCCCGACTGGAGACCTGGTTTGGCCCTCACATATTCTTTGGCATTTTGTATGTGACAGTTGAATCTGGTTATACCCCTTATGTGAGTATTACGATATTCGTAATCCTATTTTAGGCCAAGTGACTTGGTGTGGTATGGACCTGGCACCAGGTCAGGTTCTACTAATTTCAGGGCTGAATATATTTGTTCTCGATGTAAATATTCCGTTCTGATTTTGGGATTTCCCCCCCCCCCCCCCCCCCGGCTCCCCCCCCCCCCCCCCCCCTCCCCCCCCCCCCCCCCTCCCCCCCCCCACCCCAATGCAGCAGGTTAAAATGGGATCGAACCCGTTTGCCCGGCCTTACATGACCTTAGCTGTTAATAGGCCGTTAAACAATAATAAACAAACAAACAAACACATGTTTGTTTGAATGTAGCTCCACCCCTAAACACGCTTTTGAATTGCTATACTGTTATGGGACTGGTGGTGTGTCACCACAGTGCACGTGTATACACATGGTAATTACATGGTGCATTAGTTCTAAGATCAATTATAAACATAGTGCTGTACTTATTGCAACATTCAATGATTAGTTGAGAAACTAGGGCAAACAGTAAAGAACTAATCAGGAGCTGTATGCCATTATTGTTGGCTGGAGACATGTGTAGATCCTGCTCCTCCACACAATTCTAGAAATGTCGGTACTACAAAGACTAGGACACATCCTGAATAAGTAACTAATAATCCATTTAATACAACTTTTATTGAATACACTATTTTGAAACTATGGCCAATGTGATCGTATGGTTTATATCTGATGTTCCTTAGCCATGCTCCATTAGACGGTTCGAATAGTGTCCGAAAATTGTCCTAAACCTCAGAACACGTCTTCCCGTAGGCTGTTCATAGCAGGACTGCTTGTAATTTGCATGTGCGCTCATTATGCGGTGATAGATCATACGTCATCAGAAAATGGGTGGACAGTCATTATTATTATGTAATAGTTCGAGCGAGCATAGTGAGCAAGAAATTAGTTTATGAAAAATTCAATATGTGAACTAGTATAACTTACTCATTGTTTACCCAGCCCGTGAACTGATCGATGACAACAAGGCGTAAAATCAGTTCTAAATATAACTCTGAACATTAATTGTAATGCTTAATTTAATAGATATTGGCGAAAGCGTCGCGATTAATTGAAACGAAATGCTGTTCTTTCATTGGTCGAGAAACTAGGGTAAACAATAAAGATATGGTCAGATCGTCCATGTTCAAGGTGGGGGATCACGTGGTTTCCGAACGACATGACGTCATGTTTTTCAGATGTGTTTACAGTAGATTTCCTTTAATATCTTGCTAAAGGAATGGCATATTTTTATGAAATATACCGCAGCAAATGCGGCACACGTTGCCTTTTATTGCATAGGCGGCTTTAATCTCATAATTATGTGGTTTTGACGAATAATCGGTTACCGTAAATGTAAATAAAAATTAGAGCACGTGAATGTAAGAAATAAACGGTACTCGATTCTTTGTGAAATTTATAAGTTATTGTAAAGAACTTTCAGAGCACCCATAAAACACCCATAAAACACATATGCCATCGTATTTGGTGCGCTACATATCATCAAAATCCGTCTGTTTGTTAGGAAGATTTTAAACAAAATCGGGTTAGGGAAACCATGTGATCATACACCTAATTTTTAGCCAGGTTTATTGAAAAAAAATCCAGGCTATTGGATTGGCGAAAGCCGGGCGGGCGGGCGGCGTCCACAATTAATGTTAAGTTTTCGTGTTTCAGTCCATTTCTTTGTTACTGTACCACCTAGGACCACCAACTTTTACAGCTTCATAATCAAAGGGTGCCTACCACATATTACTATCCAACATGTTACTTTTTTTTTAACGACCCATTTTTCCGCGCAGTCGACTTAGCCATTTTCAATGTTAAGTTTTCGCGTTTACAATGTTAAGTTTTCGTGTTTGAGTTCATTTCTTTGTTACTGTACCACCTAGGACCACCAAACTTTCACAGCTTCATAATCAAGGGGTGCCCACCACATATTACTATCCAACATGTTACTCTTTTTTTAACTTGACCCATTTTTTCCGCGCAGTCGACTTAGCCATTTTCAATGTTAAGTTTTCGCGTTTACAATTTTAAGTTTTCGTGTTTAAGTCCATTTCTTTGGTACTGTACCACCTAGGACCACCAAACTTTCACACCTTCATAACCAAGGGGTGGCTACCACATAAAACTATCCAACATGTGACCATTTTTTTTACCTTCACCTATTATTTCTACGTAATTGACTTAGCCATTTTCAACGTTAACTTTTTAACGTACGTCTGGTTAAAGTTTTTTGGTTAAAAGTGTTTCGTTATACTATATCTCTGCAACTGCTTCGCCCATTACCTTGAAACTTCACATGGGTGTTTATCATCATCCATATTTTCATTCTACCCCCCAACCGTGCGGCCCCTGTGGCCAATGTCAAGGTCAAATTACTTTGAATTTTTTTGTTAAAGTTTTTTTGTGTACTATATCTCTGCAACTGCTTCACCCATTACCTTGATACTTCACATGGGTGTTTATCATCATTGTCGCACCCGCTTGCAGAAAGCGCGATATCGTCGGCATTTTGGCATACGTCTGTCCGTACGTCCGTGTGTCCGGTTAAAGTTGTTTCGTTAAAGTTTTTCCATCTACTATATCTATTTTGTTAGTGTCCATGCCTCGCCCCAAGGCGCGACATGCAGGCCACGGCCATATAGTCTACACAAAGTGGGTATAATTATGTTATCCAAGTGTCTATGCTTGGAAAAAACCTGGCCTTCGTGGCTTTGCCTCGTTTCTTGTTGTTTCTCAAAGTAGGATTTGAACACGTGTGGGTTAATCAAAATACGGTTTCACTATCTAAGTCAGTGGCGTAGCCAGGCATAAGCACGTACGCAGCCAGGCATACGCACGTACGCACGTGCGTACGAGAAAAAATAAAAGAATTACAAAAATAAAAAGGCTTATTTTTCGAAATATGCAATAAAATTTTGGGGATGGGGGTATGGGCGAAGTAAATCATCGCAGTAGTGTCGTTAGCGAGATGTTATATCAGGTTCGTGAACTGATAACGATAGAGTATAGTTGTACATGCAGTTTCCAGTATAGCCTCTGTTTTACTACAAGAACATTCATCTACCAAGGGAAACGAAGCATTCCTCGAAGCATTCCTCACCGAAGCATTCCTCACCAATCTGCAAGAAGCGGGGGTGCGCATTGAGAGGATGAGAGGTCAGGGCTATGATGGTGCGGCCAATATGTCAGGCAGGTATCGCGGAGTCCAAGCCCGAATTCGGGAGGTAATACCTGTATATACACACTGCAAAGCACATAGTCTGAATCTGGCCATAATCCACTCGTCCAAAGAAACATATGCCCGCAACATGATGGACACTGTTCAGGAAATTGCATTCGCATTCAATTATTCAGCTAAACGATTACTGCGTTTTCAAGAACATCTCGAGAGCTCACATGCAACTAAGGCGGAAATGGAAAAGCGTACCAAAATACAATCACTTTGTGAAACTAGGTGGGCGGCTAGAGCCGATTCATTGGACACGTTTAGACTGGCGTACACTACCATAGTGGAGACGCTGCCGCAGGGGCGTAGCCAGGGACAAATTTCTGATACGCACACATATCAAATGGTAGAACATCGGGTGAGCACGGCTCACTCGTCGACCGAGGGAAGTGAGGGAGACTGCTAGGGGGGTCCGTGCCCCCCCCCCCCCGGAATTGTTTTGAAACGGAGATCCTATCTAACGCGTTTTCCTGCATTATTTACGGCACCATTTGTTTGTATTCGACATGTACGTTTGATACAAAATGCGTTCTGTTCCAGACACAATAGCAATTCATATATTTCATATATTTCATCCAGCTAAAATAACCGGGTTATGAAACTTGCTGTGTATGGTGAAGTTGGTTGTATAAACATGGAGACCTACTGCTACTCGTACTCTGTGACCACAGTTTGACTCCGGATTCTTGTTTATTTATGATATATCAGAATCCGATATGGAATACCGTTTCAAATTAATCTGAATACACAATGAGCAGTAAATGTTATTCTTGATTGGGTTTAGGATGCGTGTATATACGGAACTACACATGGGCTGATAAAAGGGACTTCACATAATATTATGCGACAAGCATAGCCCCAGATCAGTGTGCGCGTTTGCGGAGTCTGCCGATGCCCTACATGTATGCTGTTCGCTAGTACATCAACATAATAGCATATCACTCATAAATTTAGAAAGATTGAATGCCACTTGCATGTTATTTGTAATCTGTATTGCTTGTACATGTCTTTGAATGAAAATAAAAAGAAACTCTAAACTTAAAAAGGTGCACGACCCTATCAATGGCAACAGTTAAGTGCTGTTATATTTTATTGATTACAACTGTTTAGGTTGCGACAAATAGAGAGAAAAAGAAATCCATGACGAAACAGATTACAACACATAGTTTTGGTATATCGCATGATGCCGTTCGGCATTTTGGAGCATGTAAATGTTTTTAAACAGTAATTATTGCGTATTATCCGATCCTGAAGTAGGTACATTGATCAGGAATACATACATATGGACCGTCGGCTGTGGAAATGTACCTTACGACATTTGCGATAATTAGCACTAATCGCAGTAATCTTTTTGCGCACTCCCACAGTGAGGTTAGATTCACATTGCTTTGCTTGTGTGAACAATGCTAAGTACTCCATTGACTGAATAGCAAACAGTGTATGCCTGACCAAATTGTGCGGATGCGCAGACTGATCTGGGGCTACGCTGGTCGCATATGCCGCCATGTCCATTTTCTCAGCCGTGTGTCCATATATGTATACAATCAGGGCCGGGGATTATAAAACGACTTTCTGAGCAAGTACCCGATACGCTCGAAATCATGAAGTTTGATGGGCCAATGCCGTGTTGTGCACATTCTTGGCCAATGAAACTGCCTGATTTAGAGTACCGAGTACGATTATTTGTTTGTTTATAATCACTGGCACAGATATTCGTATAGGTGTGTCACAAAGCCATATTTAGTGTTGCTGTGCTCCGCATGTCCACCTGTATACTCCAGTATATGTACGATCGTTTACACCCAAGATGGACACGGCACGACATCGGTAAAGTGACGTAACAAACATCCCGTATGGGTTCAAAACACTGGAACAGCTTAACGACATATTAACTGTATGGCTCATACAAAAATCAAATTAGTTGACGAGACTTTAAACTGGGACGATACGATATGTCGCTAACGTCACATTTACTACGGCTGCGCTTAAGACGTGCCTATTAATAATGTGCACAATTTGAATCAGTATAAAAAATGTAACGTGCTATATTGGCTTTTTTATGGATGAGTCATTAGGGTTTCATAAAACGCAGTTCAGATCGATCGGTAGACGAGTTGCAGTGCTATGAACATATCTTAAATACGAAATAATAAAGACTATCGTCGTTCCTTTCGCCTGGAAAATATGTCGACGACAGTTTCAGTGTTTATGTCGCGGTCGCGGTGAATGTTCATCAGGCCTAACCCTGTCAGACGAGTTGTTGACATTGTCGAACGCAGGTACGTTTTAAGGCGCCGCATAGTGCTGAATGACCTCTCAGCCGAGGCGGTAGATACTGGCATGGATAATATAATATGTAGGCAAGTTGTTACATTTGGATACAACTCGGCATTTGTCACGTTCAATGTTTCTGCTATGCAGGTAATTTTGTTTACACTTGACTCACATTTGGTCAAATGTTTCAACATTTTCAGCTGGAAGGTCGGCCTCAAAAGCGTTATATATAGCCTTTGACATGTCCTCGCTCAGATGTCGTACCTGGTTGGGGAGCAAGTACTGCGCCTTGAAGCGTTCACCATCCTGTAGTGTATTAATCTGGCGGTTAGTTCCTCTGTTAGATGGTCTACGAACGGCAAGTACATGTTCAACCGCCAAAATTCAGACAGGCTCTGTGCTGGAGCATTTGGTCTGTGCTCTTGTCGCATCCCTGATTTTCCTCTGGGCTTTGATGGCATCACACCAACGCAATCGGCCATCACCACAGCACGATCATATACAGCCTCCCATACAGCTACATCATTTCTCTCAGCGGACACCTCTCGCTGTATTACTCTGGCCTCGGTCACAGCTTCAACTAGGTCACATGATTTTCTCTGGAGTAACTGTGACAAAGGAACAAGTCCAGACAAAATATGTTCTATTGCAACAAGCGTGGTGATAAAACTAAATTGTAATATCGCATGTCGGTATGCTGATGCTTTTGTATCTTGGTATATGGCAAGTTCCTCCAGCGTCTCCACTATGGTAGTGTACGCCAGTCTAAACGTGTTCAATGAATCGGCTCTAGCCGCCCACCTAGTTTCACAAAGTGATTATTTTGGTACGCTTTTCCATTTCCGCCTTAGTTACCTGTGAGCTCTCGAGATGTTCTTGAAAACGCAGTAATCGTTTAGCTGAATAATTTAATGCGAATGCAATTTCCTGAACAGTGTCCATCATGTTGCGTGCATATGTTTTTTTGGACGCGTGGCTTATGGCCAGATTCAGACTATGTGCTTTGCAGTGTGTATATACATGATATACAGGTATTACCTCCCGAATTCGGGCTTGGACTCCGCGATACCTGCCTGACATATTGGCTGCACCATCATAGCCCTGACCTCTCATCCTCTCAATGCGCACCCCCGCTTCTCGCAGATTGGTGAGGAATGCTTCGGTGAGGAATGCTTCGAGGAATGCTTCGTTTCCCTTGGTAGATGAATGTTCTTGTAGTAAAACAGAGGCTATACTGGAAACTGCATGTACAACTATACTCTATCGTTATCAGTTCACGAACCTGATATAACATCTCGCCAACGACACTACTGCGACGATTTACTATGCCCATACCCCCATCCCCAAGATTTTATTGCATATTTCGAAAAATAAGCCTTTTTATTTTTGTAATTCTTTTATTTTTTCTCGTACGCACGTGCGTACGTGCGTATGCCTGGCTGCGTACGTGCGTATGCCTGGCTACGCCACTGACTTAGATAGTGAAACCGTATTTTGATTAACCCACACATGTTCAAATCCTACTTTGAGAAACAAAAATTAGGTGTATGATCACATGGTTTCCCTAACCCGATTTTCTTTAAAATCTTCCTAACAAACAGACGGATTTTGATGATATGTAGCGCACCAAATACGATGGCATATGTGTTTTATGGGTGTTTTATGGGTGCTCTGAAAGTTCTTTACAATAACTTATAAATTTCACAAAGAATCGAGTACCGTTTATTTCTTACATTCACGTGCTCTAATTTGTATTTACATTTACGGTATTCTTCGTCAAAACGACATAATTATGAGATTAAAGCCGCCTATGCAATAAAGGGCAACGTGTACCGCATATGCTGCGGTATATTTCATAAAAATATGTCATTCCTTTAGCAAGATATTAAAGGAAATCTACTGTAAACACATCTGAAAAACATGACGTCATGCCGTTCGGAAACCACGTGATCCCCCACCTTGAACATGGACGATCTGACCATATCTTTATTGTTTACCCTAGTTTCTCGACCAATGAAAGAACAGCATTTCATCTCAATTAATCGCGACGTTTTCGCCAATATCTATTAAATTAAGCATTAAAATTAATGTTCAGAGCTATATTTAGAACTGATTTTACGCCTTGTTGTCATCAGTTCACGGGCTGGGTAAACAATGAGTAAGTTATACTAGTTCACATATTGAATTTTTCATAAACTAATTCCTTGCTCGCTATGCTCGCTCGAACTATTACATGGATAATAATTACTGTCCACCCATTTTCTGATGACGTATGATCTATCATCGCATAATGAGCGCACATGCAAATTACAAGCAGTCCTGCTATGAACAGCCTACGGGAAGACGTGTTCTGAGGTTTAGGACAATTTTCGGACACTATTCGAACCGTCTAATGGAGCATATGGTTAAGGAACATCAGATATAAACCATACGATCACATTGGCCATAGTTTCAAAATAGTGTATTCAATAAAAGTTGTATTAAATGGATTAGTTACTTATTCAGGATGTGTCCTAGTCTTTGTAGTACCGACATTTCTAGAATTGTGTGGATGAGCAGGATCTACACATGTCTCCAGCCAACAATAATGGCATACAGCTCCTGATTAGTTCTTTACTGTTTGCCCTAGTTTCTCAACTAATCATTAAATGTTGCAATAAGTACAGCACTATGTTTATAATTGATCTTGGAACTAATGCACCACGTTACCATGTGTATACACGTGCACTGTGATGACACATCACCAGTCGCATAACAGCATAGCAATTCAAAAGCGCGTTTAGGGGTGGAGCTACATTCAAACAAACATGTGTGTGTTTGTTTGTTTATTAGTGTTTAACGGCCTATCAACAGCTAAGGTCATGTAAGGCCGGGCAAACGGGTTCGATCCCATTTTAACCTGCTGCATTGGGGGGGGGGGGGGGGGGGATCCCAAAATCAGAACGGAATATTTACCAGAAACACTGAAACTGTCGTTGACATATTTTCCAGGCGAAAGGAACGACGATTGTCCTTATTGTTTCGTATTTAAGATATGTTCATAGCACTGCAACTCGTCTACCGAGCGATCTGAACTGGGTTTTATGAAACCCTAATGACTCATCCATAAAAAAAAGCCAATATAGCACGTTACATTTTTTATACTGATTCAAATTGTGCACATTATTAGTAGGCACGTCTTAAGCGCAGCCGTAGTAAATGTGACGTTAGCGACATATCGTATCGTCCCAGTTTAAAGTCTCGTCAATTAATTTGATTTTTGTATGAGCCATACAGTTAATATGTCGTTAAGCTGTTCCAGTGTTTTGAACCCATACGGGATGTTTGTTACGTCACTTTACCGATGTCGTGTCGTGTCCATCTTGGGTGTAAACGATCGTACATATACTGGAGTATACAGATGGACATGCGGAGCACAGCAACACTAAATATGGCTTTGTGACACACCTATACGAATATCTATGCCAGTGATTATAAACAAACAAATTATCGTACTCGGTACTCTAAATCAGGCAGTTTCATTGGCCAAGAATGTGCACAACACGGCATTGGCCCATCAAACTTCATGATTTCGAGCGTATCGGGTACTTGCTCAGAAAGTCGTTTTATAATCCCCGGCCCTGATTGTATACATATATGGACACCCGGCTGAGAAAATGGACATGGCGGCATATGCGACCAGCGTAGCCCCAGATCAGTCTGCGCATCCGCACAATTTGGTCAGGCATACACTGTTTGCTATTCAGTCAATGGAGTACTTAGCATTGTTCACACAAGCAAAGCAATGTGAATCTAACCTCACGGTGGGAGTGCTCAAAAAGATTACTGCGATTAGTGCCAATTATCGTAAGGTACATTTCCACAGCCGACGGCCCATATGTATGTATTCCTGATCAATGTACCCACTTCAGGATCGGATAATACGCAATAATTACTGTTTAAAAACATTTACATGCTCCAAAATGCCGAACGGCATCATGCGATATACCAAAACTATGTGTTGTAATCATGGATTTCTTTTTCTCTCTATTTGTCGCAACCTAAACAGTTGTAATCAATAAAATATAACAGCCATTAACTGTTGCCATTGATATGGTCGTGCACCTTTTTAAATTTAGAGTTTCTTTTTATTTTCATTCAAAGACATGTACAAGCAATACAGATTACAAATAACATGCAAGTGGCATTCAATCTTTCTAAATTTATGAGTGATATACTATTATGTTGATGTACTAGCGAACAGCATACATGTAGGGCATGGTCAGACTCCGCAAACGCGCACACTGATCTGGGGCTATGCTTGTCGCATAATATTATGTGAAGTCCCTTTTATCAGCCCATGTGTAGTTCCGTATATACACGCATCCTAAACCCAATCAAGAATAACATTTACTGCTCATTGTGTATTCAGATTAATTTGAAACGGTATTCCATATCGGATTCTGATATAATCATAAATAAACAAGAATCCGGAGTCAAACTGTGGTCACAGAGTACGAGTAGCAGTAGGTCTCCATGTTTATACAACCAACTTCACCATACACAGCAAGTTTCATAACCCGGTTATTTTAGCTTGATGAAATATGTGAATTGCTATTGTGTCTGGAACAGAACGCATTTTGTATCAAACGTACATGTCGAATACAAACAAATGGTGCCGTAAATAATGCAGGAAAACGCATTAGATAGGATCTCCGTTTCAAAACAATTCCGGGCGGCACGGACCCCCCTAGCAGTCTCCCTCACTTCCCTCGGTCGACGAGTGAGCCGTGCTCACCCGATGTTCTACCATTTGATATGTGTGCGTATCAGAAATTTGTCCCTGGCTACGCCCCTGCGGCAGCGTCTCCACTATGGTAGTGTACGCCAGTCTAAACGTATTCAATGAATCGGCTCTAGCCGCCCACCTAGTTTCACAAAGTGATTGTATTTTGTATTTTGTATTTACCAGATTCAATTGTCACATACAAAATGCCAAAGACATATGTGAGGGCCAAACCAGGTCTCCAGTCGGGATTCCGGTAAGGATGAACCCTGATCATTAAATTACCCATCGTGTGCTCCAACCTGTCACCCACAACAAACATGTGTATGCGATGGGGCTGGGTAAATAATAAAATAGTTGTAGTTCACATATTGAAGTTTCAATAAATTAATTTCCTCGCTCGCTGGTACTCGCTCAAAATTAATTTATTAAAAATTCAATATATGAACAAAACTATTACTTACGTGGTAGTACATGATCTTTAATATTTTGTCCATACATATGTAAGTAGGAAGTTCTTTTGAATAATCTCCATGAGAAATTCTTTGGACATTTTCTTGTCAGATATATGGTACACATAAGAATTGTTGGGTTCAGTAAAGCAAAACAAATGTACACATACAGTTAATAATTTTATTATTTTTCCATACATGTTTTAACATGTAACAATGAGCATCGTTTTATATAAAATATATCTGAACCATAATTGACAAAACCTACCCGTCTTGATAACCAATGTAGACCAAGACCAGCATGCCCATCTATATTGTCTGATCAGGGTATTCACTGTTCGCCATTCAGCCATGGAAGCATTCAATATGACTCAGTGGCCAACATTGTTTATCGGCATTCAGCACTGGTGTCGCAGTTGATCAGGATTGATTGATTGCTGTCTAACGGCCTATCAACAGCTAAGGTCATTTAAGGCCGGATCAACAGGTTCGCTCCCGTATTTAACCTGCTGCATTGGGGGTGTGTGTGTGTGTGGGGGGGGGGGGGGGGGTCCCAAGGGAATAATCAAAACGCAATGTTTACAGCGAAAAAAATAAATATTTTAGCCCTGAAAGTAGAATAATCTGACATGGTGCCAGGTCCATACCACACCAATATTACTTAACCCCTTCCCCTAAAAGTAATAGCATTAGGAATAATGGTATTACTCATATAAGGGGTATAACCAGCTTCAAGTCTCACATACAAGATTGCCAATAACACGAGGGCCAAACGAGGTTACCATTCCGGTAAGGATGAATCCCGATCGTTAAATGACCCATCCCATGCTCCCTACCAACCACCACATGCAGTTGATCAGGAGCTACACTGATCAGGAATAAAATAAGCTTTTCTAAAACATTATTTTAGGTAGCGATCCTGTATTGGGCTGTAAATTCAAGTACTCCTTAGGTAAGTTAGCATTCCAGACAACCTTGTGTGGCTTATGACATTAAATAGGTGTAAAACGGGGCTTATTTCATTCCTGAACAATGCAGATAAGAATCAGCCGGTGTCGCATGATGGTAAACCACTTTTTTGTTGGATTCATAATAGTTGATTCGCTGATCAAATGGTGAACAGTGAAGACCAAGATCAGACTGCACGGACGTGCAGTCTGATCTTGGTCTACACTGTTCACACTGATGGATGTAACCCTAAAAAACATTGATGACGTAAATTTCAATCATTTGACCTTGTGAGCATAGGGCCTGCATGGGCTTGCTATAAAATGAAAATATGGATGATGACAAATAAGCATATGAAGTGTAAAGCCATTCAGACTTATGGAAACAGATATAGTAGGTAGCCGAAAACTGTAAAGCAAATCACAGACACACAGATGCACAATTGAACAGACAGACAGGCTGGCGACTAGATACCGCACAAAGTTTCTAATGATCTATGTTGGCAGTCAGCTGAGAAAAGTTACCTTATAACTTTTGCAACAATATTATTATAGTTCCTGATCATCTTGCACAGTCGCATTTGATTTGATTGTAGTTTTATGTTCAATCAACAGTGAAGGTTATATACAGATTGTAATGCACCTGTATGGGGTGGTAAGTACTGTACATCCAGCGAGATACACTGTTAAAAAATATGAATCCTCAAACTAGGGTTTAAAGAATAACCATCAATAGAGATCGCAATTTGTATTTTTTTAAACACTGGTTTCAGTAATTATTGAGCACTTGGTGCATAAAACCCCAAATGGATTGATTTGATTTTTATCCCATCAACACAGTGCTTATGCCTCGCCCATCCCGTTTCCTAAGCTTGCCAGATATTTTTTCCCATTCATGGCACTAACCTACTATTCTCTATATTGGTGTTTAACAGCTAAGGTCATTTAAGGCCGGGCCAACGGGTTCGATCCCGTATTTAACCTGCTGCATCGGAGGGACAATCCCAAAATCAGAATGGAATATTTACATAAAAAAAATAATATATTCAGCCTTGAAATTAGAATAACCTGATCTGGTGCCAGGTCCATACCACACCAAAGTCACTTGGCCCCTTCCCCTAAAAGTCATAGGATTACAAATAATTGTAATACACACATAAGAACCAGATTCAGCTGCCACATACAAGAATGCCAACGACGTATGTGAGGGTCAAACCGGGTCTCCGGTCGGGATTCCGGTAAGGATGAACCCCGATAGTTAAATTACCCATCGCATTCTCCCACCCACAAAACCCCAAATGGAGACTCAAACCAAATGCACAATAATTTGCAGAGTTTGAGGAATTATTGTGCACATTCAGATACACAAATCTGGGTTTGGACCTCAAACCCGGGTTTGAAGAATTATTGTGTATTTGATTTGCCAACATAGGGCAACTTCAATGACTGAATAGTGAATAGCATAGGCCCTGATCAGACTGTGGATGTAGAGGCTGATCTTGGGGTACACTGGAGCCCGTTTCACTAAACTTTGTACGACTAAAATGTTCGTAAGTGCAGATTGAGGATCGTCTATAAATTTCAATGATGGATTTACATTTATTGAGCATAGCCTGTATATCCAATAATTGTTTACAAGAAAACATGGTTAATGTGAAATTTACAGATTATCATAAGTTCGCACTTTCGAACATTTTAGTGGTACAAAGTTTAGTGAAACGGCCCCCCTGGTTACTAGCACCGTAAGGTACATTTTCCCAGCTGTCAGCCAGTGTAAGCTCTATACAATGATTGACTAGTATCATAAATAGCAATATAAACAAGAGTTGTCAGAAGACAACGAAGCTCGACTGTTGGCAGCCTTCAGTCAAACTTTGCACAGTTGCATAAAAAAACATGAATATTATATAACTTGACCTTGGGTTAAGGGGCATGTGGTGGACCTTGACATTGGGGTCAATGGTGCAAGGTGGGTCGTGGGTTTGCTATAGCATAATATAGCATATTAAGATGAATGCATGTATGAAATATCAATGCACTCTCTGAAAACAGAAGTTTATGAACGTTAAGTTTATGAACGCACTAAGTTGGTGATTTTCTACAGCATGATAGCTATTCACATGAGGAATGCATGCATGAATGTGCTAAGTTTGTGACCTTGACCTTGAGGAACGGAGTGGGGGGGGGGGGGGGGTGAATCATGGATTTGCTGTAGCACAATAGAGGATCATCAGATGAATGCATGTATGAAATATCAAAGTGTTCCCTGTAAATAAACAGAAGTTACACAACATTTACCCCAACATTAAGTTTATGAACGTGCTAAGTTTGTGACCTTGACCTTGGGGTAAGGGTTGGGTGGTGGGTTATGGATTTGCTAGAACATGATAGAGGGTCATCTGAGGAATGCATGTATGAAATATCAAGGCGTTCCATGCAAGGAAACATATGTTATAAGACATTTACCCAAACGTTAAGTTTATGAATGTGCTAAATTTGTGACCTTGACCCTGGGGTAAGGGGTGGGCGGTGGGTCATGGATTTGCTATAACACGATAGAGTATCATCAGATGAGCGTTCCCTGTAAAGAAACAGAAGTTATAAAAATACATTTACTCCAACGTTAAGTTAAGTTAAGGGGTGGGGGGGGGGGGGTCATGGATTTGCTGTAGCACAATAGAGGATCATCAGATGAATGCATGTATGAAATATCAAAGCGTTCCCTGTAACGAAACAGAAGTTACACAACATTTACCCCAACGTTAAGTTTATGAACATGCTAAGTTTGTGACCTTGACTTTGGGGTAAGGGTTGGGTGGTGGGTTGTGGGTTTGCTACAGTATGATAGAGGGTCGTCTGAGGAATGCATGTATGAAATATCAAGGCGTTGCATGAAAGGAAACATATGTTATCAGACATTTACCCCAACGTTAAGTTTATGAATGTGCTAAGTTTGTGACCTGGACCTTGGGGAAAGGGGTGGGGGTGGTCATGTATTTGCTATAGCACAATAGAGTATCATCAGATGAATGCATGTATGAAATATCAAGGCGTTCCCTGTAAAGAAACAGAAGTTATAAAAATACATTTACTCCAACGTTAAGTTTATGATGTTGATCTTGGGGAAGGGGGTGAGGTGGGTCATGGATTTGCTGTTGCACAATAGAGGATCATCAGATGAATGCATGTATGAAATATCAAGGCGTTCCATGAAAGGAAACATATGTTATAAGACATTTACCCCAACGTTAAATTTATGAATGTGCTAAGTTTGTGACCTTGACCTTGGGGTAAGTGGTGGGTCATGGATTTGCTATAGCACAATAGAGTATCATCAGATGAATGGATGTATGAAATATCAAGGCGTTACATGAAAGGAAACAAATGTTATAATAAATTTACCCCAACGTTAAGTTTATGAATGTGCTAAGTTTGTGAAAGGGGTGGGAGGTGGGTCATGCATTTGCTATAGTACGAGTATAGAATAGTATCATCAGATGAATACATGTATGCAATATGAAGGTATTCTCTGTAAATAAACAGAAGTTACACAACATTTACCCCAACGTTAAGTTTATGAATGTGCCAGGTTTGTGATCTTGACCTTGGGAAAGGGGTGGGGGTGGGTTATGGATTTGTTACAGCATGATAGAGGGTTATGAATGTGCTAGGTTTGTGACCTTGACCTTGAGGTAAGGGTTGGGTGGTAAGTCGTGGATTTGCTACAGCATGATAGAGGGTCATCTGAGGAATGCATGTATGAAATATCCAGGCGTTCCATGAAAGGAAACAGATGTTATAAGAAATTTACCCCAATGTTAAGTTTATGAATGTGCTAAGAATGTGACCTTGACCTTTGGGTAAGGGATGGGCGCTGGGTCATGGATTTGCTATAGCACAATAGAGTATCATCAGATGAATCCATGTATGAAATATGAAGGCGTTCCCTGTAAAGAAACAGAAGTTACACAACATTTACCCCAACGTTAAGTTTATGAACATGCTAAGTTTGTGACCTTGACCTTGGGGTAAGGGTTGGGTGGTGGATCGTGTATTGGCTACAGCATGATAGAGGGTCATCAGATGAATGCATGTATGAAATATGAAGACATTCCCTGTAAATAAACAGAAGTTACACAACATTTACCCCAACGTTAAAATTATGAACATGCTAAGTTTGTGACCTTGACCCTGGGGTAAGGGTTGGGTGGTGGGTCATGGATTTGCTACAGCATGATAGAGGGTCATCTGAGGAATGCATGTATGAAATATCAACACGTTCCATGAAACGAAACAGATGTTATAAGAAAATTACCCCAACATTAAGTTTATGAATGTGCTAAGGTTGTGACCTTGACCTTGGGGTAAGGGTTGGGTGGTGGGTCATGCATTTGCTACAGCATGATAGAGGGTCATCTGAAGAATGCATGTATGAAATAACAAGGTATTCCATGAACGGAAACAGAAGTTATAAAACATTTACCCCAACATTAAGTTTATGAATGTGCTAAGTTTGTGACATTGACCTTGGGGTAAGGGTTGGGTGGTGGGTCATGGATTTGCTACTGCATTATAGAGGGTAATCTGAGGAATACATGTATGAAATAACAAGGTGTTCCATGAAAGGAAACAGAAGTTATGTTTGTGGACGCCGACGACGCCGGGGGTATGCCATAAGCTCTTCTGCACTTTGTGCAGGCAAGCTAAAAACGTACCTGAAGGCCAACCAGGGCCCAGTTGCTCAAAACCTATGTTAGCTTAACTGTTTGTTTGTTTGTTTATTAGTGTTTAACGGCCTATCAACAGCTAAGGTCATGTAAGGCCAGGCAAACGGGTTCGATCCCATTTTAACCTGCTGCATTGGGGGGAAAATCCCAAAATCGGAACGGAATATTTACATCGAGAACAAATATATTCAGCCCTGAAATTAGAATAACCTGACCTGGTGCCAGGTCCATACCACACCAAAGTCACTTGGCCCCTTCACCTAAAATAGGATTACGAATATCGTAATACTCACGTACGGGGTATAACCAGATTCAACTGTCACATACAAAATGCAAAAGACGTATGTGAGGGCCAAACCAGGTCTCCAGTCGGGATTCCAGTAAGGATGAACCCCAATCGTTAAATTACCCATCGCGTGCTCCCACCTGCCACTCACTGTTAGCTTAACAGACTGTTAAATCCTTAACACCGTTAAGGATTTAACAGTCTGTTAAGCTAACATAGGTTTTGAGCAACCGGGCCCAGGCAAGGAGGAACCCCTACCGTTAAGCTACGCCATCGTGTTCGCCCGACCAACCACCCAATAAAACACAAGTAGTGTTGAAGCCAATATGTAGCTATACAAATAAACTAACCTCTTCAATTCTGTAACATACATGTACAGTGGAACCACATGTTGAAGTAACGGACCGAGGTCTATAAATACATTAAATATACCTAAAAGTATTAATAAGTGAAAAAAAAGTAAGCTAAAAAAAATTCTTTACTCCTAAAGAATTTTGTTTAGCTTATTTTTTTTTCTTCATTTATTAATGCTTTTAGGTATATTTAATGTATTTATAGACCTCGGTCCGTTACTTCAACCAGTGAGTGGAAACTCTCTAAACCCGACACCCTGGGTCCTAAAGCTGTTCTGGATAGAAAGCTTCCACTGTTATTTAGCATGTGACTGCTCTAGATATTTAACCCTTACAAAGCATGCTTTGGCAGCATTTTAGAAATGATTCCATGTTTTTATCGAGCAAAAGAACAACATAAGAAACAACAACAGGTAACGATGTTCGGTTCCACATTCACTGCAATCATGAACAGACATTTACAATTGATTTGATTTAATGGTGTTCAACGGTCATTTTAGGCCGGGTAAACAGGGGCAAATCCCATATGTCACCTGTTGGCTGGGGGTGGTGGGGGTGTGTGGGGGGAGGGGGGAGGGGGGATGTAAATCCTAAAATCATGAACTGAATAATTCCGGAAATATCAGTCTTAAGGTAACGGAGATAGTGGGTACTCAAGAACTTTAACGCAAATTCGGACTGACAGACAGACAGGGTTATTAAGCATAATTCAACATAGCATATTACTGCTGACAGATTATCCAAAAATATGCACATTAAAAAAATCATATAACCCCACCTACATGTACAGTGCTGTCTTAGACACATATGAGACACGCCACGTAATTTTGTACTTAAGAACATGTGTGATTTTTCATGAAATATATTTACATAAACTGTGATATTTTTTGTAAATGATGTCAAAAGATGACAAAACTTTCACAGCAAATGCGGAAATCAGCATTTGCTATGAAAATTTGTCACCTTTCAACGCCATTTCACCTTTCAGCAAATATTGGCCAACACTGTAGATCCAGATGAGCCAGCTTGTAACAAACCATCTCATCATATCAGGATCTGCAGTGCCTGTCAGATATTTAAAAACTAGAAATGTGGCGTGTCGGCACATGAATGACCCCGCTGGCAGCCAAAGAAAACAAATTATAAGCCATTTACCCGAGCGTTAAGGTTTCGAACGCACCAAGTCTGTGACCTTGACCCTGGGCTTAGCAGGGGCGGGATGAATGCGTGTGTGAAATGTGAAGCAGATCCGAACAAGGAAACATAAATTATAAACATAAATTATAAGCCATTTACCAGAGCGTTAAGGTTTCGGGACGGACGGACGGACATACGTACGGACGGACGGACGGACGGACGGACGTTCCTACAATTGGATACTTATGTGGCTAACCCTAACCTTTTCCTTTGTTCATCCCTATTGTTCTGTAGCCACATAAACCCATTTTTAGCCACATAAAATCACAAAACAATAGAATATTACATAACCTATTGTTCTCCTAGCCACATATGTATCCATTTGTAAGCTCGCACGGACGGACGTACGGACGCCGGTAACACTATATGCCCCCCTCACCGTTCGGTGGCGGGGGCATAAAGACCATTTATCTGCTTAATGGAATAGTCCAGAAATGAGCATAGAACTACGACTGTCAGATATATAGGGGTGAAAGGGTTGAAGCAAACGCACAGGTAAAAGAAACAGATATACAAACTAATTTAAAGCTTAACAAGTTTTAATATTTAAAGCTTGTTTCCTTATATGTGGCTGTGACTGGAGAAATGGGGCTTATGGGTTTTTCGACCAATGCAGATCCAGATCAGTTTGTGCATCTGCACAGTCTGATCAGGATCTGCATTGTTCACCATTCTATAAATGAAACACCCGACATGCTTCTAACAAGCAATATAGATCGTTATCAGGCTTCAGGAGTGTGCTATTTGATCAGGAGCTACACTGGTCTCAATTCCCACAAGTCTAATTTCTCCAGTCACAGCCACACACTTACTCCAGGAAACACATATAAGTACATGTATATGGTTTCACACAGCAACGAATGTCCCAATATTTAGGGTTAGTATGGTCATATTGGCAACAATTTGGATACAATTTGTTTTGGGAAACCCCTATTTAATAGGGGTTTCCCAAAGCTAATTGTGTCCAAATATTTAGGGTTGTTATGGTGTATGAAAACTTTTCATTGGGCATGGAAGTTTACAGAGCCAATTACTGCACTACTGTCTGTTTCACGAAAGATGCCCAAATTTTTATGGCTATATAAACAATTCAAAAACATTTATTTTTTTCGATAATATTAAATTAAAGGAAAATTTAAGAATGAGCCTTCTTTTTATTTCATGAAATTTGGTCAAATATTGATTTTATTGCGAAAGAGTGAACATGTCTATGGGGATTTAACATGGGGAAATGTTTGGAATTTCAGAAATACTGGACCGATTTTCAAAATTTAACTTTTGTGTTCTTAGTTAGATCATTTCCAAGCTATCTAGCCAGGTTTCGGAGCCAATTTCCATTTTTTTTTTTTTCGTTTTCTGACTCTTCCCACAGCTCCTCCATCTCCTTTTCCCCATGTTACATTCCCATAGACAAATCAATTTTTCGTAATAAAATCAATATTTGACCAATTTTAACGAAATAAAAAGAAGGCTCATTCTTAAATTTTGATGAAATTTAATATTATCCAAAAAAATATTGTTTTTGCATTGTTTATATGGCCGTAAAATTTGGGCAGGTTTTGTGAAACAGACAGTAAGTTATGATATATAAGAAATAATTATATTTCATAATCAAATTCACGTTTGGGCCCGGTGACCAGCTCAATTCTCTGCCAATCAATAATATGTGCTTGATGTTGCCATCAGTCCTTCAAGTAATTCAAAATGTACAAATATGGTATAAATAAAATAAATGCATAGACTGTATAAAATATTAATAACTATGCTACTGAAGTGAGTATTTATTTTTTGCGTTAGTGCAAAAGTTTAAATACCGTATAAATTCTCCAAAAATGCTGTGTTTATTAAATAATTAAACCCAATTCTATTACAACGTGATTAAACTGATAGTAAATCCTATTTATCATAGTTTTTCCAGATTCCAACAAAACTGTATGCTAAGGCCATTATAAAATAAATGCTAGATTCTCATCCCCGCCCGCCCCGAGAATTAAGGCCTGCCCACGATTATTTTTATTGGCAATAATTTATTTTTTTTTTTTTTATTGTCAATACGCGGTGGTTGGTTGGGAGCATGCGATGGGTAATTACATATTTTCAGAGAGAAATAAGAAAGACATTGATGAATTGTCATTTGCTATTAAAGGTACATGCCCACTTAGTAGGCACAAAATGTTACTTACATCAGATACATCATCAGATTCTGACACATTTTCTGGCAAAATAAACATTCATTCACCGTTATTCCACGTATTGATTGGCATTATTATACATTTTATATTAGCCGTAAATTTACACACAGATATCAGGGGCGATAACCGTGTTTCCTTAGAATGTTAACGGACATTACTATTTATTCTCTGTATTTATTTTTTGATGTGCAATGATCATACTTGATAATTTGTCGAAAATATTATTTTTTCAAGTGACGCATTTAATTAGTATAAATAATTAAAAACTATCATGCCTCATTTGCATATGAAAATAGCCTGATACCACCGCGCATCACTATCAGTACAATAAATATGACTAATTGATTATATATGTATAGCGGGCACTTGTAATTTTTAGAACTGGTGGAATATTTAATTCCTATAAAGAACAGTTTGTGCCTACTGCGTGGGCATGTACCTTTAAGTTAAAGAGTATAGCCATTATTTTCATTCCCAGCATGCAAAGAGTTAGCACAAACAATGGTTGATGGTCGGTTTTTCCGATATCCTGAAAATATAAAATAAAAATTTCACCACCCGAGTAGTATATGGGAGTCAAAATGATACGAGTTCTTCTGGAAGCCACCCGCTACGAGCGGGTGGCTCCCATCAGGAACTCGTATCATTGTTGCCTCCTATATACTACTTACATTTTCCCCCACTGTTCACCGGGTATGGATGAGAAGGGTGAAAAAAATAATTTCATCAACCACAAGACCATATACTTCCTCGACTGGATGAGAAGTTATAAGAGTGTAAAAAAAAATTTCAGCAACCGTGTTTTCGGCAACCAACATCTTTTTTTGTTTTTAGGGTCTTTTTTTGGGTCAACTAGTGTCCCACGATAGAAATAATATTTGTAGAAAAATGTTGGTGTTCGAGTTTCGGCTATCCAATGCTTTGCTGCTTGTGGTAGTTGAAAGTAGTTGAAAAAAGGTAGTTGAAACCTCCGCAATTTTGGGACAGATTTGAATGAGATGGAATGTCACCATGTTAAAGATAAGTCATCCCTATGTTATACTCAGTATATGTAATCACACAATGGTTCTAGTTAATTGTGTGTGGTTGAAGACAGGAAGTCACAAGAGGTGTCATCGTACCGGTATTTACGAGTATTGCAAGCATCACCGGGCATGGATGAGAAGAGGATCCGTTTCACCTCGCCCATGTATGCATTGCGGGGTAGGGACCAGATCCGAGTCACTGCTATGTCCACCATGCGGTGGCACTCGCGCTACTCATCGACTGGTTAGCAAGGAATTACATGCTCGCAAGTATTATCGTTTAGTAATAATTCAAATCAGAAAGTCAGTTAGAAAGATAGAACCGATCTGATGTGTTGTTTTGATAAGTCACGGGGGGTGTAATGGGGACCCGAAAAAGTTTTATGTTCCGTATGCCGGCGCCGACGGAACAAATGGACTGTATGGTGGAGGGATATTCTGCTGCCGCAAACACGCGAATAAGCATATCATGTCCCGAGACGGGCGAGGAGATTTTTTCTCTCGTCGGCCCTCCCCTCCATGACGAGTTTTTTTACGTCTTCGTCCGCGAGAATTTGTGGCCGGGCCTTGGACCGGATCGCGTCCTTTTGTCGAAGACCAGTTTGAACTCGCTATCTGATATATCGTTGTCGGCTATCGCTATCGACACGATAACGTCGATACTGTTTTTCTTAGACCTCGCGAGAACCGCTATTCAGTCGTGCTTTCGACTCTTAGCCTCGAGCTTGCGGGCTACGAGTCTGGCCGTCATGCAAAGCAGTCCCGCCCCCGACGCTATCGCACTCAAGACCACCGCGACCGGTGCAGCGACGATTGTTGATAATAAAGAAACTCTCCCCATGCCACTTACAACGGAAGCTGAGGCTAACGCGGTGCTCACATCCTCGACTATATTAACTGCAGTTTGAGAAACTGTGACGAACTGGTTAACCAAAATTGTTAAGTGATTTAAGTAACCTGGTGAAGGTCAAAAGGTGAAGGTCATATAAATTATGAAAAGGCAGGTGTGGCACACATACCAATGAATGAAGTGTTGAAGTATTGAAGCGATTAAGCAACTTATGTAGATGATATGGCCAGTTTGAGAAACTGTGACGAACTGGTTAACCAAAATTGTTAAGTCATTTAAGTAACCTGGTGAAGGTCAAAAGGCGAAGGTCATATAAATTATGAAAAGGCAGGTGTGGCACACATACCAATGAATGAAGTGTTGAAGTATTGAAGCGATTAAGCAACTTATGTAGATGCTATGGCCAGTTTGAGAAACTGTGACAAAGTGGTTAACCGAAAAGTGTGACGGACAGACAGACAGACAGACGGACGGACGGACGGACGGACGGACGGACGGACGTTCTTACATTACTATACTTATGTGGCTTATCACATGTTAAATATTAGCCACATAAAACGATTTTTAGCCACATAAAACGATTGTTTAGGTGGCTAATTGTAACCAACCCTATCCTTTACCAAGTCCATAACCCTGTGGGGCTAGCCACATAAGTACCCTAATGTGTGCCCGGATGGACGGACGGACGGACGGACAGACGGACGTTCTTACATTAGGGTACTTATGTGGCTTATCACATGTTAAATATTAGCCACATAAAACGATTTTTAGCCACATAAAACGATTTTTTAGGTGGCTAATTGTAACCAACCCTATCCTTTAACAAGTCCATAACCCGGTGGGGCTAGCCACATAAGTACCCTAATGTGTGCCCGCACGGACGGACGGACGGACGGACGGACGGTCCAAACACTATATGCCACCCGTTTCTTTGAAACCTGGTGGCATAAAAAGCAATTATACTACGCAATTGAACGTTTTTTTTAAATATATATATAGAACGATGCTAGTTGACGAGCTTTATTATGCTCTGCTCAATGTAGGCTACACGGCCCTTCAACACCGTTTAGTTGGCGCAAAGGGTCTGATCCATCTGGCCCAAGATTCTCTCGAGACGTGGCGCGAGGACGAACACTCGGCCTCCCTTTTCGCAAAGCGAATATTAGATTCCTCCGAGTTCCTTCAGAACTCAACCAGTGGCTGCAGTGAAACTTCTAACAAAGGTTTAGTATTGACGACGCATTTACCGGACGATCTGACGAGGGCATGTTGGAGACTGTTCGATCTACTAGAATACCTCGCATACGATGAACACACACAAGCTTGATAGCAAACTATCGACTCGCCTAGCGCGCAAGTTAGCAAACACATACTACAGCACCCGCGGCTACTGGAAGGGACTCATGGCCATCAAGAACTTCGCCGCGGCGACCAAGGTTTCCGAAAACACTGCCAAGGAATGGCTCAAGAAGCAGGCCATCTGGCAGATCTATTTACCTGCGCCGCACAATATTCCACGCCCGAAATTCGACGTGCTGGTGCCAAACGAAGTCCACCAAGCTGATCTCCTGTTTCTCCCTCACGATCGTGTCGGTAGCAAGACGTACAAGTACGCCCTGACAGTTGTTGACGTAGCGAGTCGCTATAAGGGGGCTGAGCCGCTGGCCATGAAGGAGTCTAAGGAGGTGGCCGAGGCTCTTTCCCGAATATATAAGAGGAGTCCTCTCAAATGGCCGAATCTTCTCCAGGTCGATCCAGGCCGAGAGTTCATGGGCGTGGTCTCTCAGCTGTTGGCTAAACACGACGTTTCTGTCAGACACGGCCGCGTCGACATCCACCGGGACCAGGGGATCGTGGAGCGATTCAATGGAACCCTGGCGAGCTCTCTCCTACTCTTAGGAGGTCTCCCCATCAGACGTTGATAAATCCTATTGTAGTACACCTTCTCGAGTGCTTTTGTGTGAGTGCTGGGATCTTCTTTTACACGCTGCGCGTAAGCAGTGGCACGCAAACTGGCCGTCGTCTCGTTCTCTAATTTCTCGGCTCGTTTTTCGAGGTCGGCAGGCAGTCCGGTCGAAACCGCACGCCGCAGCGTCTCCTCGCGAACGCTTGAGCCTCGAACCTCTTAGGGAAATTCCCCAACTCTTAGCTTGCTCTCTCATTTGTTTTATGGTAGGCATAACTAATGGAATTCTTATCTTTAATAGGTTATAATTTTTTGATATGTATGACAGATCTGCTATGTATGGCAGATTGCTGTATATATACTGAGTATAACTAATGGAATTCTTATCTTTAATAGATTGTAAGTTTTTGATATGTATGACAAATCTGCTATGTATGACAGATTGCTATATATATATACCGAGTATAACTAATGGAATTCTTATTTTCTAATAAGGTGTCAGATGTTGCTATGTATGACATATTGCTGTATGTATGGCAGATCTGCTATATATATACTGAGGTATATACTGAGTATAACTTATGGAATTCTTATCTTTAATAGGTTGTAAGTTTTTGATATGTATGACAAATCTGCTATGTATGGCAGATTGCTATATATATATACTGAGTATAACTAATGGAATTCTTATCTTTAATAGGTTGTAAGCTTTTGATATGTATGGCAGATTGCTTTATCATACTGTGAGTATAACCAAGTGCTTCTTATTTCTAATAAGGTGTCAGATGTTGCTATGTATGACAGATTGCTGTATTATACTGTGAGTATAACCAAGCACTTCTTATCTCTAATAGGGTGTAAGTTGTTTTCGTGTAGCAGACCAGCGACGTATCACTATCATAATATAGTCTGTCTAGATACTTTGTCGCCTATGATTAAATCAATACACAAAACAAGTACACCACCGTGGGTTAACGTATCGGCACGCGGTACCTGTCCACCACCGAGTTATCGCTATTATATAAATATAGCCTGACTAGATACTTTGTCGCATGTGGTTAAATCAATACACGAAAACAAGTACACCACCATGGGTTAACGTATCGGCACGCGGTGCCTGTCCAGCACACGGTGCCTGTCTCATCCAGTCGAGGAAGTATATGGTCTCGTGGTTGATGAAAAATATTTTTCACTCTTCTCATCCATACCCGGTGAACAGTGGGGGAAAATCTAAGTAGCATATGGGAGGCAACAATGATACGAGTTCCTGATGGGAGCCACCCGCGCGTAGCGGGTGGCTTCCAGAAGAACTCGTATTATTTTGACTCCCATATACTATTACCCGCCCCAATTTTGAAAAACAAGATTTCCGCGGAATCAAATGTTTCGCCTTGTTCCGCCTTGACTTTGACCCTGGGGCCTTGACCTTGACCCTGTGGCCCCGAGAATAGTCCTATATGCATGTACATATCATAGTAAAGGTATGTATAAAGTTTGATGACTGTAGCTGATAAGGTGTTGAAGTAATGACCGCAACACGAAAACTTAACATTGAATGCCACCGCCGCCGCCGGCCGCCGACTCCGGAAAAGCAAAACCTTAGTCTCGCTTTCAGCTTTCGCCGGAGAGAAAAAATGGATGTGAATCTAGCATTTATTTTATAATGGCCTAATACCCGCGTACATTCTTTTTATGCTTCACGTCAAAATAAATGACGCAACATCTAAACAACATGGTGGAACACAGAAAGGTACTTAAAACAAATGAACACATGTGGACACATGTAACTATTTATTCAAAGTATTACACGGCAGCTCCATTATAACGCGATCGCGTATAGCGCGATCTCCATTATAACGCGGGTCTCTCGTGGATCCCAATTTTTTTTAAAACAAATAGAGAAGAAAAAGGAAAACAAAGAAAAATACAAAAATAAATCATCGGACGTCGTAGTCATCGTGTAATTAGTTGATTAGTGATTTCTGTAAGTTTATTCAAACAACGACATTCAAAGTCCATGAAAGAATTATTATTATTATGTTAGCAAATGCAATACCTTTAATCAGGTAATCATGTTAATATGCATACAGTGTCATGTTAACACAGACCTAGAATAAATTTATTCTAGGTCTGTGATGTTAATAGGCATACTGCGACCCCCCTATTTGCGGAAGTCCGGCGACATACGACCTTCCGTGTTGCTTATCCGAACCGTGCAATATCCGTGCCAGGGGATATGAATTCCAAATCCAGATGCGATTACACCCGACACATATTAGACGAGATTTGTGCGATGCTTTGTGCAAAAAATCGATACACCCAGCTGTGTGTACAGGTGTTTATTGCATGATATCATTCAGCACGAGGCTGTAAACTGTGTGACCTTTAAGCTATGTTTTGAAATGTTACTGATTGGTCAACATGCCTTTTGATGTGCCACAGACGTCGCGAACTTGCGACTTTCATCATCGCATCACGGGGCAATCCTGCACTAACCCATTTCATGCTGAGGATACGCTTATGTTTGCGGACAAATATTTTCCTTCTATACACTCAGAAGTATATGCCGCGACCACCATTTAATCCGTCTCGTCGAGACGGTTCAAATGAGTGGTCACAACGCATATTTTCATTGAGAAGTTAAAGAAATTATTAATAATGACTATGACATACGGGTATGAAATTATTAAAAAAATTATTTTTATTTTTGTTATTTCTCAACTTTAACTTCTGTTCAAATGACATGATTTTATATGGGTCCGTTGCTAATGGAATTCCCGCAATAGTTGCTAACCGAAATGCGGATGATACCAGTACCCGTGAATATCCCGAAATTTTATAGCGCGATCGGATTCGATCACGATTTGAAATCTTGGACCCCGAGCATCGCGTTATAATGGAGCTGCAGTGTATGTTCTTCATATTTAAAATTTCTAATCGACACAAAATTTTGACTGTTCTGGTATTTATCTATTTACGAACTATTACCATACACTGAATATTGCCAATTGAAACTTTCAAAACTACAGATCTCTATAGTGGTGTTTGCCAACAGTGTAGATCCAGATGAGCCGGCTCGTAACGAGCCGTCTCATTAGGATCTGCAGGATCTGCACTTTTGCACTTAGAAAAAAAAACAAACCCACCTCATTATTTTTAATGGACTAGTCTGAAAATCACTTTGTGACGATTGGATTGGTTCATATCAAATAACCCATCACAGTCAATTCCAGTTATTTAGTGCTGAAAGGGTTAAAACTCACAGAATTGTGTACATCATTTGGAGTTTGGAAGTATTGCACATTATTGCTGTTTGTGTACACACACCCACCCCAGTCGAGTGCTGTAATTGCGTAGCTACATGTAGGTGAGACGTCTATGTCTCGACCAGACTACCTGAGCGGAAGAAACGCAGTGCCTTCATTTGAGACAAAATATCGTCTTCTGTGGGCTCTTCAAGGTCTGGCCTGGAAAACGTCAAATACAAATACATGTACATGTATAGGGCTCCAGGTAAGGGCTTGGATGTCGGGAGTTGATTGTTATTTCGTCATTTTTATTTCAATTTGACAAAATGGCAATTGAATCAATTAATCACCCCCACTGTTTCCTAGCTAAACTGGCCAAGTACTTTACTTTATTATGTCCAATAGTTTAACCCTTCCTACGCTGTTGACGGAAATTGCCGTCTGCTGTTTTTCATTTTTGCTTTAATTCTTAACAAAAAATTTTGACAGCACATGAGAATCGTCTCCACTGGAAATGCTGTCAAAACCAGACGACAACATTTAATTCAGCGTAGTAAGGGTTAATGATGATAATCAGTGTTTTTCATATCCATTGCTGCTTTATTGCCATTTAAAATGCATTGGATTGATATTTGCTAGATCAAATAAATGAATCAAACGCATGAAACCGGTACTGATCTTTTGCCTTCACACGAGAGCAACTTCTATACTGTCTTGATCTACACTGGCTAGAATTATGTAGTTTTGTCAGATGATAATGTATACACATGAGACGAGCCATGTTATTTTGTACTGAAGAAGATGTGCAATATCTCATACAAAATATTTACAAAATTTCCTATATTTTCCATAACTGAAAATATCACAGTTTTCGTAAATATTTTTCATGACTAGATGTCCGCCGCCCGCATGTCGTGCCTGCCGAGGCTTTGATAGTATACCGAAAAACTTTAATCATAAAACTTTAACTCGGACGCACGTACGTACACATCGTATGCCAATGTGCCGACTATATCGCGCTTTCCGCAAGCGGTCGCGACAAAAAATCACACATCTTCATATATGACTACCCACCTGAACATATCGTGTACGGTGAGCGTGTTGATGCCGTGGAACATGCCCATAGACATGGAGGCTTCCTGTTCAGACAGCTGCACTGTCTGGTGGAACCTGTCCCACTTCATGATGAAATTCTACAATGGACACACAAGGGGTCGTTTCACTAACCTTCATAAGACTAATAAGTGTGTAAGTAAAAAATTTAATTTTAGAATCCTGTAACATTTACACCGACAGCTGATGTTGGAAAATAAATATTTAGTGGATGTTTCACATGTAATGATGTGTTCATTTGTTCATACAGGTGTAAAATGGTAGCGTTAGTTGACCACATTAATGTGAGAAGCAAATTAACTACATTGCCGCCGCCCGCATGTCGCACCCGCCGAGGCTTTAATAGCAAACAGAAAAAATTTAACCCGGACACACATACATATGTACGTACGTATGCCAATGTGCCGACTATAGTACTCTGTCCACATGCGGGCACAACAATAAAAATATTTGCACAAATATTTTTATTTTAAGAAGTTTAGTGAAACAGGCCCAAGGACACTAAATCACACTAGAAATTGTGTAACACATGGTTATACTGCCTGGCACACTGGGATATTATATCTACCTATATGTTAAGTTTTTGTGACTGGTGGAGACTCTACCAATGTGTGAAATGCCATGAAAATATGCTGAGCAGTATGCAGATTGTGTTCCAGGAAAGGACTCGATCCAAACAGGGAGACAACTCCAGAATAGTCTATCTTACATCTGACATGCTTTAGGTTGTGATGTCCAAGCAGTATACATTATATTCTCCAAATAAGGACCTAAACCAACAAGGTGAATATTGCGTCAAAGGGACACGACTTCAAAAATTCAGGGGGCCGTTTCACTAAACTTTGTACGACTAAAATGTTCGTACGTGAAATTTTAGGATCGTCTGCAAATTTCAATTTATGGATTTACATTTATTGAGCATAGGCTGCATAAGCAGCCGATGCTCAATAAATGTAAATCCAATAATTGTTTACAAGAAAACATTGTTAATGTGAAATTTACAGACTATCATTATTTTGCACTTACAAACATTTTAGTCGTACAAAGTTTAGTGAAACGGCCCCCAGTTGTCCTGCTTTTACAGGGCATGCATTTGTGTTGTATTGTGCCCATGTAAAGGCATCATGAAACTATAGCAAGAACTATACAAAAGTCGTGGACAAGGATTGTGTAACGGATGGGTGGAAAAGAGAAAAAACATAATGCATCAAGCCCGAATAAATTGGTGGGGTCATTGAGAGTTGCAAATTCTTGTGCAAGAAACACCCTTGTGTGAAGTTTAAATATTTGATCCATAAGGCATTCAATATGTGCTCTCGATACAAATTAATTCTGAAAAAAAAAACACACACCGCAATAAATCAGTAACCTGCGAGATGAAAGGAGTCATTCGTATGTGCGACACACCTTTATCAATATGCATGGGCAATTGTTATATCACGCGAGGCTTTGTCGTCTTTCATTATGTTTACGCGAACCTTTGGCCCAAGAGCTAAAGGCAAGGCTTCCTAAGAAGTACAGATCAGATATGCCATGCAATTTTGTACCCAAGAACATGTGCGATTTTTCATTAAATATATTTACAGAAAATGTGATATTTTCTGTAAATGACGTCGAAAGATGACACAATTTTCATCGCAAATGCGGAATAGTATTTGCGATGAAAATGTTGTCATCTTTCGACGTCATTTACGGAAAATACCGCAAAATTTCTTCATGAAATATCGCACATGTTCTTACGTACAAAATCACATGGCGCGTCACAGATGACAACAGAATACTTACCTCGAGAATAAGGGCTGTGAAGAGGTTGAGCACGATCACGACAGACGTGAGCCACCAGGCGATGAAGTACAAATATGACCACCTTTAATAGACAAACAAAATCAGCAAGTGTCCTAAATTGATTCGACGTTGTCTGGTATCATTTGTAAACAATGTTGAAAGTAGCTAGTTGCCTATGATATGGTTATCTAAGAGGGGAGAGTATCACAGCGAGGTAGCAGTTTTGCTTCTATGTTGAAGGCTGACAGAATTTCAATTCAACATGTGCTCTAACATGTTCGTCAACATTTCGATACAATTTACGAAGATCTTCATATATTATCGGAATCAATATAAATGAAATTTAGACATGTAAAGATGCGATAAGGTATAAAGACTCATACAATTATAAAAGAGGTAAATATGTGATTGACTGAGTGATTGGAGTTTTACGATCATTCATCAACACGGCCATATACAGACAGGAACACGGCCATATACAGACAGGAACACGGCCATATACAGACACAGCCAGGAACATTTATGTACAAATTTAAAATTACTCCCTTACAGTCAATTTAGCTAGATTAGCCCTTTCAACCCCACAGGCCTGTATAGTCGTATTGGCAATAAGTGTAGATCCAGATGAGCCGGCTCGTAACGAGCCATCTCATCAGGATCTGCAGTTTTTGCAAGTAATTTTCATATTTTTGAGAACAAAAAGACCCTCTTTTCATAAATGGACTAGTCTGAAAATCATTTTGTGACAATTGGATTGGTTCTGAAATTAACATTTAAAAATCGATTCCAGTTACTTAGGGGCGATAGGGTTAGAAAACTTTCAGATAACAGTGGCTGGATTTCAATAATGTCCCTTTTGCTGATCCATACAGACATGGCCTTACTTGGAGGTAGAGGCAGCGTAGGCGTCGAGGAATATGAACCAGTTGTTCACTACCATCACGTCCCACAGCACCACAATCGCTGCCTACAATCACATCTCATCAGGTCACTCGTTATGTATGGACTGAATACACGCTGATATAACAACAATTATTGTGTCTTGCATTGATAAGATATACACATTTGGGGGCCGTTTCACTAAACTTCGTACAACTAAAATGTTCGCAAGTGCAAATTTAGAATCGTCTGGAAATTTCAATTGATGGATTTACATTTATTGAGCACCGGCTGCATATGCTCAATAAATGTAAATCCAATAACTGTTTATAAGAAAACATTGTTAATGTGAAATTTACAGACTAGCATAAGTTTGCTCTTATGATCATTTTAGTTGTACGAAGTTTAATGAAACGCGCCCCCCTGGGTCACAACTACCTTCTCTGATGTTTCATTGGTCGAACAGTATCACATGACTTTACAGAACGACATAAGTGTAATGACGGAACGTAAACCATGTTCTTTTCAATGAAAACCATATTGTATTTGACAATCCTCTAGGATAAAATGTTACCTGATAAAGAGACACCAGGCTAATGTCTTATGATATCAGGCTCGGCTAGGAAACGGTAGGAACTTGTACGTGTTTACTGACCTTGTCTAATCACAGGCGATTGAAGTCCCCCTCTCCACATCCAGAGCCACCGCCCCCCACCCCCTATAGTATACTATTATAAATTTATAGTCTATATACGTAGTATAGTAGGACCAGATGGATTTATCTAAAGGGGGTATGTGGGTGGGGGAGTTCAATCGCCTGTGGTCTAATAAATTTGATATCAAAAGACACGAACCTGGTTTCATATTCGTAGTGCCCTTACTACGCGGGAGACGGAAATTGTCGTCTGCTGTTTTTCATTTTTGCCTTAATTCTTAACAAAAAAACCTGTTTTGACAGCACATGAGAATCGTCTCCAGTCTCCAGTGGAGAAGATTCTCATGCGCTGTCAAAACAGGTTTTTGTCGAGAAATAGCGAAAATAACACATTTACAGCAGACGATAAAATATAATTCAGTGTAGTAAGGGTTAAGGTCAATTCAAATATGTAAACTATGTCATGTCTCACTGTACTATATTGAATAACACTCTCTAGATCCTGAACAACTAACACACTCTTGTAGCCTGATAATGACTATATTGTTTGTCATACACATGACTGGTGATTCACCAAGTGTATGGTGAACAGTGATGTGCCTGATCAGACTGCGCGGATGCGCAGGCTGATCTGGAACAAACGGTCAGATACTGTTGATATTTCAAGAATGTGATATAAGAAGTAACACAACCAAGTTCTCAGTGATAGTTAAAGGTATACGCCCACTGAGTAGGCACAAAAATGTTCTTTATATCCGAGACATCATCTGAGACATTTTCTGTCAAAATTCATTCACCATTACCCCACGTATTGATTGGCAATGTAAACATAAATTTCCACATTGATATCAGGGACGATAAAACTGTTTCCTTAAAATGTTAACGGACATTACTATTTATTCTCTGTATTTATTTTTTGATGTGCAATGATCATACTTTGTAATATGTCGAAAATATTATTTTTTCAGGTGACACATTTAATTAGTATAAATAATTAAAAAATAGCATACCTCATTTGCATATGAAAATAGACTGATTCCACCCACCGCGCGTCACTATCAGTAAAATAAATATTACTAAACGATTATATCTGTATAGCGGGCACTCGTAATTGTTAGAACTGGTAGAAATTATACTCTTATTTAATTCCTATGAAGAACATTTTGTGCCTACTGAATCGGCATGTAACGGTACCTTTAATATATATGATTTCTAATGCACTGTATTATTACACTACGAAAGCGCAGTGTATGTAATAAATGTAGTTATTCTTCAACAACTAGCTAGTTATCTACCCTGACTTACGGCGAAGTCGTCAAAGTTGTTTGCCCAGTACTCGAGCTGCTGGTACGAGCCACACTTACTGTAATGGAATGGAATGGTGCTTAACTACCCATCAATGCAGTAGAGCATCATTTATAGCCATGCATGATACAGTGTACCCTCTCTAACCGGACACACCAGGGTGTCCGGTAAGAGATGTTCCACTGTAAATCAGGTTTACGACCACTCGAAAGATACATTCGTGTTTTGCGATCACGAACAGAGCACAATCGGACTTAAATGACAATGAAACTCATCAAAACTAGATTGGTAAGTAAGCGAGGTCTACAGAATACCCCCGCATGAGCCCAGGTACCCCTAAATATGTAAAATATTTACAAGTGTGTGGGCTTGTGACCTTGACTCTGGGCTTAGCGGGGGCGGCATGTACATGAATTTGTCACAGGATGGCAGAGGTCCATTGGAGCAATGCGTGTGTGAAATGTGAAGCAGATCCGAGCATGGAAATAGAAGTTATAACCAATTTCTCTGATGTTAAGTTTTGTAAAGAGACTAAGTATGTGACCTTCACCTCGAGTTAAGCGGGAATTTGTCACAGCATGATAGTAGAGCCTTAGAGGAATGCATGCATGAAATATTAAGAATTTTCTTAAAGAAATAGAAGTTATAACATATTGCTCTGATGTTAAGTTTTGTAAAGAGACTAAGTATGTGACCTTGACCTTGGGATAAGCTGGAATTGGACGGTCGTGGATTTGCCACAGCATGATAGTACAACCTTAGAGGAATGCACGTTTGAAACTATTAAGAATTTTCAATGAAGGAAATAGAAGTTATAACTTATTTCTCTGATGTTAAGTTTTTTAACGAGACCAAGTATTTGACCTTGACCTTGGGATCAGCGGGGGTTGGAAGGTCGTGGATTTGGCACAGCATAGTAGTAGAGCCTTACAGGAATGCATGTGTGAAATATTAAGCATTTTAGATGAAGGAAATAGAAGTTATAACTTATTTCTCTGATGTTAAGTTTTGTAAAGAGACAAAGTATTTGACCTTGACCTTGGGATCAGCGGGGGTTGGACGGTCGTGGATTTGGCACAGCATGGCAGTAGAGCTTTACAGGAATGCATGTGTGAAATATTAAGCATTTTAGATGAAGGAAATAGAAGTTATAACATATTTCATGATTAAAAGTATGCAGAATTATTATACTGAATTTATTACATTATCACAGCCAAATTTGCTGTGATAATGTAATAAATGCAGTATAATAAAAATTAATAAATTTATCCTAAAATTGAAAATTTGTCGCTCAAAGTATACTTTGCTAGAAAAGTATACTTTGCAATGTTGGTGAGATGGGCTACAGAATCTACACTGGGCACACATGTTTTACCACTTATGGCATTGTTTGTTTATCTGGAAAACAGGCTTTGTCTATAGACCGTCTGATGACAACCATCTACAATGGCCACACATTTTAACACTTTAGTATTGATGTTTCATATTTTGTCTTTTCTCGAAATAAAATCCAATGGTAATGAATCTAAAGTCCTGTCAAAGCATATTTTTTTAAGAGAAAAGGGGGAAATAAAAAAGACGACAAAATGTCATCTGCTGCCTATTTTGTCTTTGCTCTCAATAAAACATGGTTTGGCAGCTTTTTTTAATCATTTCCAATGGAAATGATTCTAAAGTCCTGTCAAAGAATACTTTTTTATGAGAAAAGGGGAAAATAAAAATTAAACAGCAGACGACAAAATGTCATCTGCTGCCGTTTAATATTTTGTCTTTTCTCTGAATAAAACAAGGTTCGGCAGCTTTTTGGAATCATTTCCAATGGAAATGATTCTAAAGTGCTGTCAAAGCATGTTTAAGATGAGACAAGTAGAAAATAAAAAAAATAAACAACAGACAATAAAATTGTCATCTGCTGCTGTTTCATATTTTGGTATTTTTTCTCAATAAAACATGGTTTGGTAGCATTTTAGAATCATTTTCCATAAGTGCTGTCAGAGCATGTTTTTGATGAGAAAAAGGGAAAATAAAAAGTAAACAGCAGACAACAAAATTTAATTCAGCACAATAAGGGTTAATGGCCTTTTAATCAGTGAACAGCCACTGGATGGAACTTGCTACATTTGCATTAAGTGTAGATCTTGGTCCTCCAACACTATTCACATGGTGTGGTTAGATTTAAATTGTTGAAAAGCGTTTATTTCACCTATAGGTTTCGAGTATATGTTGGGGAATGTTTATATTGACTCACCTCGAGTTTGTTACATTATTGGCCGAGTATTTTATACTACCCGCGAATAACTCCATCCCAAGTATCGCAAAAGAATAATACATCACCTGAAATACAAACAGTTAATCGCATTCAGAGGCAAATTTCTTTTCGGGAGTTCTGTTCAATTTGTTTAATGGTTTCTAGAGTCAAGTAAAGGAACTGTGCATATATTACTATCCCTGCTATGAGTTTTTAATCAGTGTGTGTGACATCAACATGTGACTTGGGTGACTACATCCCCACCCACAGCACAAAACAATTTTAACCATGTTCTAAGCATACAATGTTGTTTGACAAATGGGATGTTTAATGTCATGGGTTCCAACTTACAATGAGTATGCCTCCGAAAGACTGCAAGTTCTTCACAAGATCCACCAACGTATGGGCTACAATGGCCATTGCCTGAAATCAAACACGGTAAGTTAACTAATGAGCAATCACAGTTATTCTCCTTTGTGCTACATGCAAGTTGATATATATAGATATTGTCTGTACATTCATGCTCTCTGATTCTCTGATGGTCTTCTATTCCATTGCCATGTGTATCAATGTGAATCTGGCAAAGACTGCAGCCTGGTAAGACTATACAAATGCACCAGGGGCCGTCTCACTAAACTTTGTACGACTAAAATGTTCGTAAGTGCAAATTTAGGATCGTCTGGAAATTTCAAATGATGGATTTACATTTATTGAGCATAGGCTGCATATGCTCAATACATGTAAATCCAATAATTGTTAACAAAAAAACGTTGTTAATGTGGATTTACAGACTATCATAATTTTGCACTACCAAATATTTAGTCGTACAAAGTTTAGTGAAACGGGCCCCAGCTTCTCTTGATTTACATTGATCACTCATTCAGTGTCCTTTTGTCACAGCCAGTGGCTTAGATATTCGCATTATGCTATATACATACATGTATACCATTGGAAAAGAGCTCTAAACAGAAAATTTACTTGCCATGAGCTTCCATTTACAATATTCAATGGAGCTTTTTAACCCTTAAAAGGTGGGAACCGAAATAAATTGTCATCTGCTGTTGTTTCATATTGTGTAATCATTCTATATAAAAAACATGGTTTGACACCACTTTAGAATCATTTCCATTGGAAATGATTCTAAAGTACTGTCAAAACATGTCTTTGATGAGAAAATCGGAAAATATAACATATGCAGCAGACGACAAATCTAATTCAGAATTGTAAGGGTTACTAATGTACTACAGCGCTCCAGATAAGCTGCGTATTTGCTTAAATACCCAATTAAAATTGCCAAAAACCCAATTGAAATCAGAAGTAGCGAGTATCAAAAAGCAATACAAATTTTGTGGTACCTTTATCATGCTGCAGAAAACAATAAACAGATCAAAAATAGCATAGCATATTTTTTCTTATTTTCCATGAAAACACATCTTGGTATTTCATTAGAATTGTCTCCAAGGAGGGACAATTCTAATGAAATGCTGAAACATGTTTTCATTTCGAAGCAAACAATTCAATATTTGCTGTCTGTTGATGTGTAAACAGTAGTGTGATTTTATTTTAACCAATTAAAATGTTGAAATACCCAATTGCTTCAGAAATGATGGAGTGACAATGCTCAATTACTAATTCCTTATCTGGAGCCCTGTAGCAGATTTCCTCAAAATTGCAAAGTATACTTATCTAGCAAAGTATACTTTGAGGGAGTAATCATTTATTTTTCCCAAAATGCATTATTTCATATAGAACTAACGACTGCATATATTTGATGATTAAAAGTATGCAGAATTATTATAATGAATGTATTACATTATCACAGCCATTTTGGCTGTGATAATGTAATAAATTCAGAATAATAAAAATTAAGAAATTTATCATTAAAGGTACATGCCCACTCAGTTTAAAGCACAAACTGTTCTTTATAGGAATTAAATAAGTGTATAATTGTGTCACTATTCCACCAGTTCTAAAATGTACAAGTGCCTGAAAAACAGATATAATCATTTAGTAATATTTATTTTACTGTTTCGCGTGGTGGTATCAGGCTATTTTCATATGCAAATGAGGCATGATAGTTTTTACTTATTTATACTAATGAAATGCGTCACCTGCAAAAATAATAGTCTCGACAGATTATAAAGTATGATCATTGCACATCAAAAAACAATACAGAGAATAAATAGTAATGTCCATTAACATTGTAAGGAAACACGGTTATCGCCCCTGACATCAGTGTGAAAATTTTCGTCCAATATAAAATGTATAATAATGCCAATCAATATGTGGGGTAATGGTGAATGAATGTTTATTTTGCCAGAAAATGTCATACGTACAAAAGTATCTGTCTCACTATATTATAACCTACTGCGTGGGCATGTACCTTTAAATTGAAAATTTCTCCCTCAAAGTATACTTTGCAATGTTGGTGAAATAGGCTACTGGTACTAGCGTCCTTATAAATTATGGACTATCGTTATTGCTGACTTGGGAAGGGAAGAATAAATAGGCCATAGTTACATTTATATGCCAGATGATGCGGAGGAGGCGCATCATGATGAGGATGTTGATGAGGCGAACTATGTTCCACAGCTTGATGTTGCCATGGATCTCCCCTTTGCTGTAAGTAAATGTGGCTGTGACTGGAGAAATGTGACTTGTGACCAGTGTAGCGCATGATCAAATAACACATTGCCGCAGTGTGATAACAATCTACCATTGCTGTAAGTATAAATTGGACGGGCCAATTGATTTTGTACCTAAGAAGGTGGACAAGAAATTCATGAAAAATATTTACAAAATTTGCAATATTTTTCGTAGATGACATGAACAGTTGACGAGTTGCTGTGAATATTTTGTCAGTTTTCAACGTCATTTGCAGAAAATATCAGTTTCTGTAAATATATTTTGATGAAAAATTGCACACACTTACTGTCTGTTCCACGTGTTGCTGCCGACAAACTTTTGGCCATTAAAGACATTAAATCTAAAAATTATTTAAATGTAAGTACCTTTTCATCAATAACAAGTCATTCTCGGAATTTTTTTTTTTTATTTGATGAAATTCCATCAAATATTGATTGCATAGCGAAAAAAAGATTTTACTATGGGAATTTAACGGGGGCTAAAAAATATATTTAAAACTAGAAATGTGGCCTGTCGGCACACGAATGCGCCCGCTGGCAGCCAAAGAAAACGAGGCATATTTGATTATAAGCCATTTACCCGAGTGTTAAGGTTTTGAACGCACCAAGTCTGTGACCTTGACCCTGGGCTTAGCGGGGGCGGGACGAATGTGGATTTGTCACAGGGCGGAAGAGGACCATTGGAGCATTGCGTGTGTGAAATGTGAAGCAGATCCGAAGCAGGAAACAGAAATTATAAGCCATTTACCCGAACGTTAAGGTTTTGGACGCACCAAGTCTGTGACCTTGACCCTGGGCTTAGTGCGGGCGGGACAAATGTGGATTTGTCACAAGGTGACAGAGGACCATTGGAGCAATGCGTGTGTGAAATGTGAAGCAGATCCAAGCAAGGAAACACAAATTACAAGACATTTACCCGAGTGTTAAGGTTTCAAACGCACCAAGTCTGTGACCTTGACCCGAGGCTTAATGGGGGCGGGACGAATGTGGATTTGTCACAGGGCGGTAGAGGACCATTGGAGCAATGCGTGTGTGAAATGTGAAGCAGATCCGAGTAAGGAAACAGAAACTATAAGCCATTTACCCGAGCGTTAAGGATTCGAAAGCACCAAGTCTGTGACCTTGACCCTGGGCTTAGCGGGGGCGGGACGAATGTGGATTTGTCACAGGGTGGGAGATGACCATTGGAGCAATGCTTGTGTGAAATGTGAAGCAGATCCTAGCAAGGAAACACAAATTATAAGCCATTTACCCAGCGTTAAGGTTTCGAACACACCAAGTCTGTGACCTTGACCCTGGGCTTACCGGGGGCGGGACGAATGTGGATTTGTCACAGGGCGGTAGAGGACCATTGGAGCAATGCATGTGTGCAATGTGAAGCAGATCCGAGCAAGGAAACACAAATTATAAGCCATTTACCCAGCGTTAAGGTTTTCGAACGCACCAAGTCTGTGACCTTGACCCTGGGCTTAGAGGGGGCGGGACGAATGTGGATTTGTCACAGGGCGGTAGAGGACCATTGGAGCAATGCGTGTGTGCAATGTGAAGCAGATCCAAGCAAGGAAACAGAAATTATAAGCCATTTACCCAGCGTTAAGGTTTCGAACGCACCAAGTCTGTGACCTTGACCCTGGGCTTAGCGGGGGCGGGACAAATGTGGATTTGTCACAGGGCGATAGAGGACCATTGGAGCAATGCATGTGTGCAATGTGAAGCAGATCCGAGTAAGGAAACAGAAATTATAAGCCATTTACCCAGCGTTAAGGTTTCAAAAGCACCAAGTCTGTGACCTTGACCCTGGGGTTAGAGGGGGTAGAACGAATGTGGATTTGTCACAGGGTGGTAGAGGACCATTGGAGCAATGCGTGTGTGAAATGTGAAGCAGATCCGAGCAAGGAAACAGAAATTATAAGCCATTTACCCAGTGTTAAGGTTTCGGGACGTACGTACGTACGTACGTACGTACGTACGTACGTACGGACGCCGGTAACACTATATGCCCCCCCTCACCATTCGGTGGCGGGGGCATAACTAGAAATGTGGCCTGTCGGCACACGAATGCCCCCGCTGGCAGCCAAAGAAAACGAGGCATATTTGATTAAAAGCCATTTACCCGAGCGTTAAGGTTTCGAACGCACCAAGTCTGTGACCTTGACCCTGGGCTTAGTGGGGGCGGGACGAATGTGGATTTGTCACAGGGCGGTAGAGGACCATTGGAGCAATGCATGTGTGCAATGTGAAGCAGATCCAAGCAAGGAAACAGAAATTATAAGCCATTTACCCAGCGTTAAGGTTTCGAACGTACCAAGGCTGTGACCTTGACCCTGGGCTTAGCGGGGGCGGGACGAATATGGATTTGTCACAGGGCGGTAGAGGACCATTGGAGCAATGCATGTGTGCAATGTGAAGCAGATCCGAGTAAGGAAACAGAAATTATAAGCCATTTACCCAGCGTTAAGGTTTCAAAAGCACCAAGTCTGTGACCTTGACCCTGGGGTTAGAGGGGGTAGAACGAATGTGGATTTGTCACAGGGTGGTAGAGGACCATTGGAGCAATGCGTGTGTGAAATGTGAAGCAGATCCGAGCAAGGAAACAGAAATTATAAGCCATTTACCCAGCGTTAAGGTTTTGAATGCACCAAGTGTGTGACCTTGACCCTGGGCTTAGCGGGGGCGGGACGAATGTGGATTTGTCACAGGGCGGTAGAGGACCATTGGAGCAATGCGTGTGTGAAATGTGAAGCAGATCCGAGCAAAGACACAGAAATTACAAGCCATTTACCCGAGCGTTAACGTTTCAGACGCACCAAGTTTGTGACCTTGACCCTGGGCTTAGCTGGGGCGGGACGAATGTGGATTTGTCAGAGTGCGGTAGAGGACCATTGGAGCAATGCGTGTGTGAAATGTGAAGCAGATCAGAGCAAGGAAACAGAAATTATAAGCCATTTACCCAGCGTTAAGGTTTCGGGACGTACATACGTTACGTACGTTACGTACGTACGTAGGTTACGTACGTACGGACGCCGGTAACACTATATGCCCCCCTCACCATTCGGTGGCGGGGGCATAAAAATAAATATGTGTGGACCGATTTTCAAAATCTAACTTGTTTCTTAGTTACATCATTCATAATTCTATCTTACCGGGTTTTGGAGTCAATTTCCAAAATATTTAGTTTTTTGACTCCTCCCCCAGGTCTTCCAACTCCTTTTCTCTCATGTTAAATTTGCAATAAAATCAATATTTGATGGAATCTTATCAAATAAATTTTTTTGGGAGGGTGACTTTTTTGTTATTGATGAAAAAAGTACAATGAGGATTTTGAGTCAAAATGGACGATTTTGCATGGCCGTTGGCCGCGTTAGACAGGTTCACGCTTAATACAGGTGCATTTTAGAGTAATTTTCATTGGGGGTAAATAAAATGGCCGCTTAGCGGAGGGAAACGCTTAATACAGGTGGCCGTTAGTACAGGTGCGACTGTACTTACATTTAAATATTTTTTTTAATTTAATGTGTTTAATAGCCAAAAGTTTTATCGGCTGCAAAACGTGGAACAGACAGTAGGTACAAAATCGAATGGCTCGTCTGAAATGTGGCTGTGACTGGAGAAATGGTGCTTATGGGGTTTGTGACCAGTGTATCTCCTGATCAAATAACACACTCCTGTATCCTGATACTGATCTATATTGCTTGTTAGAAACATGATGCACAGGCTGATCTGGATCTACACTGGCCGCAAAACCCATAAGCTACATTTCTCCAGTCACAGCCACAAATGGGTCAATGGATCTGGTCTTGGGATAGTTATAACAATTGTAGGTCATAGTCCTCTTGTACAGTCACACAGTAGGGCTGGAATATAATTGGCCTGTCGATGGCAATTAGTGTACTTCAGTTATTAAATTGCAAACAGCATAGACCGTGATCAGACTCACAGGATGCGCAGACTGATCTGGGAGCTGTGCGGATGATCTGGGACTATTCTAGCTACACATGTTGTAAGGTTATTTTTCTGAGCCGAAGACACATATGACATACCATGACAAGGACAAGTTCAGCCACGGAGTTTACATAGATCACAGTTTACCACCTGTTGGAATCTGAATTTAAATGCCGTAAAACATAAGTGCATTTCGAAGAGCTCGAAAATAGGACAACCCCCTAGTTGTGAACGGTAACTCTTGCTAGCTATGGACGGTACGAGAGTAGATTGCAAGAGTTACTTTCGCAACTAGACACCGCCCCATGTGTGTCTATGGATGATTCTTTGTTTCCCCAACATGATAGAACAGTGTAGGTCTGAACATGTAAGATCAAAGTCACTGAGGAATGACATTCATTTTATTATCAAGATTGTCAATGAGGGGATTAGCTTCGTGATAATGAGCCCTTGTTACATTCTGACAGGAAGAGATAATGTACATTTAAGTATCTAAGATTAATTCAATGAATTGCATTGCAAGCATTAATAATATTTTAATGTTTCTTGTCTCTAGGCTCTTGTTGTTTGACATGAAACAAAAACACATACACTTGTTAAAGGTACATGCCCACGCAGTAGGCACAAACTGTTCTTTATAGGAATTAAATAAGTGTAAAATTTTGTCACTATTCCACCAGTTCTAAAAATTACAAGTGCCCGCTATACATATATAATCATTTAGTAATATTTATTTTACTGATAGTGACGCGCAGTGGTATCAGGCTATTTTCATATGCAAATGAGGCATGATATTTCTTAATTATTTATACTAATTAAATGCGTCACCTGAAAGAATAATATTTTCGACAGATTATCAAGTATGATCATTGCACACCAAAAAATAAATACAGAGAATAAATAGTAATATCCGTTAACATTTTAACACGGTTATCGCCCCTGATATCAATGTGTAAATTTACGGCTAATATAAAATGTATAGTAATGCCAATCAATATGTGGAGTAACGGTGAATAATTCCAGAACAAAAATATTTACACGATTCCCTAACATTTGATTGGTCCGTAGCAAGACTCTGTCCAAAGTTTATATCCCAGTAAACTCCCACGCCGAACTACTTTCCATAACCGTGAGGCGCAGTTAAAATAATTCTTAAGAAAACGGAAAATAAACATATTTTCTTGATTAATTTATTTCAAATGCTGGAATTATAAGGAATGAATGGCCTTTTTGTGGAATTTATCGGGATATAAACTTTGAAAAGTCGCGGGAATACTGGACGAGGCCTTCCAGCCTTCGTCCAGTATTCCCGCGACTTTTCCAAGTTTATACCCCGATAAATTCCACAAAAAGGCCATTCATTCCTATAATGAATGTTTATTTTGCCAGAAAATGTGTCAGATGATGTCTCTGATGTAAGTAACATTTTGTGCCTACTGAGTGGGCATGTACCTTTAACCCTTTTACACACAACAATTGTCATCTCTTGTTGCTTTTATATCTTGTCTTATTTCTCAATAAAAACATGTTTTGACAGCACTTCAGAAATGATTCTGAAGTGCACACACTCCATGCAGTGGAAAGCATGAGCTACATTAATTCACCTCAGATATGTTATCAATGGCTACAATTTGACTCATTCAAAAAATATGAGCAACCGAAGTGCATACCCAAACCTGTTGTGTGGAGGTCAAAATTTAGTAAACTGTATATTTTATACCTTTAAACAATAATCTTTGATGTAGGACTGGTAAATTGCCAAAATTGCCATCTTTTCTCGTATTGCTGTCAAACATTCAACATAACGAACTGAAGCTTTCAAATTTACAAGACATACATGAAAATGTCTGATAAACACCTTGACACAGTAAAATAACCAATTTCTGCATGTGTATGTTCTTTATTAACAATTTATTGATAACAGATTTGACAGATTTATGTCACTAACATATCAAACACGCCATATAAACGATTGAAAAATTCAATCTTCCATGAGATGGGGTTAAATTGCTACCCTCGCGAGAGGTATGGAGCGGGGTAGCAATTTTGTTTCTAGAGAAAGCATGTGAAAAATTACACAAGTGTTCTAAAGTTCTTATCACTGAGTGTGACATTTTCAGCAAGGTGATAGTGAAACCCATATAAATAATGGCTAGAAGTAAAGCAATAAATAAATGTTTAGGTACAGGCATTAGGAATGGGTGAACGGTCCCATCAACAGCTATGGTCATATAGAGACAGGACCAATGTTTAAAGTCTCATCCGACAGACCAGTGGGATGGAAATACAATGCAAGTATTTTACACACATAGAGTGAGGATTAGAATGTTAAATTTTTCTGAAATTTTTTAAATATTTTACTTGTTTCTGCACAGCAGTATATGTTGTTACTACTCATTTGATCTGTTTAGGCGAGACGGTTCAAATGAGTGGTAACAATGTATACTTTCATTGAGAAATGAAGAAAAATCTGTAAAATAATCAGATACCTGTGAATGGGTATCCAACATGAAATGGGTCAATGACGAGATACAAACCTTAATATTGGAAAACCATAGAGGGCGATTGTGATAATCTCACTAATCTGAAATGTAAATGAATAATAATCACTAACAATGATCAGACAAATATATTTGTAGGATTGGATCTGATTGTTGCTTAACGACCTGTAACAGCTCACAGGTGGAAGACTCGGACCTATGACACAAAAAAAAATCCCATTATCCCACCCACTTGGTCTCGTACAGCTCAAACTAAAGTCGTGCACCATGACCATATACATTAGAGACTCCAACCATACAAAGTTCGTCCAATTGTGATCGTTCGCCGATCTAAAAAACACTTTTTTCTAATGTTATTGACTTTCATTCATGATTCGCGTACTATCAGATTATGTCTTCCGGAAACCCTGTAAAGGGAAAGTCCTCGCATCTATTTTTAGGCTTAGCCAATCAGAGATGTTCTTACATAGACGCTTCGGTGCTTGTATTATGGAAGATGGTGCATTGACCCAGTTCCAGATAATGAACAAAATTATAGAAAAGTGTTTTTTAGATCGGCGAACGATCACAATTGGACGAACTTTGTATGGTTGGAGTCTCTAATGTATATGGTCATGGTGCATGACTTTAGTTTGAGATGGCGATCAGCTATCGGCCAAATATGACCAATAATCCAGCCGGACGGCCTCCGATTCTGTGTGAGATTCTTTCGTACACGCAAATTTCGCTTTGGATGGGGTATACAAAATGCGAATAACTGAATAAATGCTGGAAACAGCGATTTGAAGTGAGTATATTCACACACCTAATACCTTTATCGATTGCCAGAGACAGAAGTCATACATGTAATCGATGTTTATTGTGTTTGTGTGAGCCGGAAAAGAGAGGGCTCTTTCTATAATAGCCCTATTTATACCCACCTTTATATACAGCATATGGTACTGTACGAGACCAAGTGGGTGGCGTAATGGGATTTTTTTAATAGGCATATTTTTTGGTGTCATAGGTCCGAGTCTTCCACCTGTGTAACAGCTGAGGTCATTGTTGGCTGAGAGTAGAGAAAGTATAGGCATACAGAGAACCGGAACCCGTTTCACTAAACTTTCTATGCTAAAATATTTGTAGGAAAAGTGAAAGTGAATGGGTCTAACGTCCCAGCAACAGCTGAGGTCATATAGAGATGGGACCACACTTTAAAATCTCATCCAAAAGACCAGGGGGATGGAAATACTATTTAAGTATTTTTCACGCCTCAGGTGAGGATTAAATTCACAACCTCCAGCATTGAAGTCCAATGCCATATCCCCCAGGGCCAGGCAGCCACAGCCCATCCCTGATATTTGTTGAAATTTTCTATGAATTTAGCTACACATCACTGTAATTCACAAACACTACCATATTACACCAACATTGTTCATCACTCTTTAATAAATTCATTGGTTGTTTCCAGAATCACAAGCAAATAAACATGACTATTGTAAATTTTCATTTTGCACTTACAAACTTATTACTATTAGTCTTACAAAGTTTAGTGAAACGGGCCCCAGGGGGTCGTTTCACTAAAATGTGTACGACTAAAAAGTGCAAAATTATGATAGTCTGTAAATTTCACATAAACACTGTTTTCTTGTAAACAGTTATTGGACTTACATTTTGTTAGCATAGGTTGCCTATGCAGCCTATGCTCAATAAATGTAAATTCATCAATTGAAATTTACACACGATCCTAAATTTGCACTTACAGTACAGGCACCGCGAAACCCGCATATTTTTTGTTATTGCCGCAACCAATTTAACTTTAACGCGGAAAATTGCCGCAATCTCTTGCAAAACTTCCCGTGGCCAATTGCGGCATTAGGAAAAAAAGGCCGCAAAGTTTGTGCGGTGATTCCGCGCTGTTCCTCGGCAAAACGCAGCGAAAGAATTGCGGTGTTTTGCAACAAAATTACTCGGCAAAATGCGACGAATCACTGTTATTATTTTGTACAATGACTCAGCAAAAATGCACACAATGACTCAGTAAAAATGCGACGAACCTTGTTACTACTTTGTACACACAACCTCCAGATTTGAAGTCAGGTGTTCTATACCCTAGGCAACAACCCATCACTTTTAAAAGAAGTAAAGAAATGCCCCTAACGAGTGACCATACAGCTGAAGTATAACAGCTGAAGTAACATCGGTAAACTGAAATATCATACGTGACAATTGGCATTTACGTTCCAACAAGATTTTCATGGTGTGTAATCGATCGTATTTCCTCTTCACCATATTGAACCCGACTCGAGACTCGTTTATTATGCCCCCCCACCTCCCCCCTCCCCCACCACCCACCATATGGTGAGGGGGCATATAGTGTTACCGGTGTCCGTACGTACGTACGTACGTCCGTCCCAAAACCTTAACGCTCGGGTAAATGGCTTATAATTTCTGTTTCCTTGCTCGGATCTGCTTCACATTTCACAAACGCATTGCTCCAATGGTCCTCTACCGCCCTGTGACAAATCCACATTCGTCCCGCCCCTGCTAAGCCCAGGGTCAATGTCACAGACTTGGTGCGTTCGAAACCGTAATGCCTTCAATTTCAACATATCATCGTGAAAAAGCCGAGGCAAAAACGGGACATCGCATACACAAAAACGTGCGATCACAAGGCGAAAACGCGATATTGAATACAATAGAATATCATGTTTTCGCCTAGCGATTTTGCTATCTCGCGTTCTCGCGATCTTGTGTATAGGTCGACGATGCGATACAGCAACCAATAACACGTATCGAAATATGTTTTCTTTTCAATAAACATGTATTGGCAGTACATTAGAATCATCTCCTAAGTCAATTATTATGTTTTTTCTTAATAAAAACATGTTTTGGCTGCACATAAGAATGTCCTGTCCTGTTACGGACATGTGACAACCTCGCGTGTTCGCAGTTTCTCGCATAGGTTGCGATCGTGAAGCATGATCACGAGATTTTGAGTGCACAACTTATCCCCCCCCCCCCCCCGGCTACATACGGGCATGCCGCAACCTGTCAACTGTCAGCTGATGAACATTGGACATGTTGCTATTGTGTATTATGAGTTGGCTGACGGACGAGTTGGTCGAAGGACGAAACGGAAGTCGTCGGTCATAAAATCAACGAAAACTAACGGGACCCATACGATTTCTAATTACCTCTAAGGTAATAATCGCAATTTCCATTTACCGATCTATTGGAAATGAATACTTATGACCGTATTTAAATTTCGATTGGAAAAATATAATATATATATATTAAACGTGACGTCGGCAATGTAATACATGTGTATAGGCCGATGTTACAATACAGAAGATATGTTCCTTTACTTCCATACACATTTTTGGAGATATTACGCCGATTCGTGTGACGATATGTGACCTTAAAGAAATTGCATGAATACTCAACTGAAATATGAAGCAAAACGCCACATTTTCTATCGATCAAAACGCCGCAAATTGCGGCAAATGTGTTGGTGATATGTTTGACGATGACGCCGTGTTTTGCCGCAATTCAGTTGGTCATGATTGCCACAATTGTTTTTACGATTGCGGGGAATACCGCGGGAGGTTGCGGAGTTTTGCCACAAAACAGCAGTTTGCCACAAAGTGTATGAGATTCCGCGAGGCCGAAAAACTCTGCAAATAAAAAAATATGCGGGTTTCGCGGTGCCTGTATTGTACAAACATTTTCGTCGTATAAAGTTTAGTGAAACGGGGCCCCTGACCTACAAGTAACTAGCTCTTATTATCAAATATTTGCAGTCCTCTCTGATACTCATTTAACCTTTACACTGTTGAATTAAATGTTGTCCTCTGCTGTTTATTTTCTACTTAAATCTGCTGAATTGAGCCAGGCAACTGTGAATGAACTAGTTTAGACTAAAAGTGTATTGTTCAAAGACCCTACACAAATACTCTATGTCTGGTGTCAAATTTAAAAAAATCCTTTGAGTGTCATCATAGCATGACTTACAACCGGTAGAGGATTTCATCAAAATTGCAAAGTATACTTATCTAGCAAAGTATACTTTGAGGGAGTACTCATTTATTTTTCCCAAAATGCATTATTTGATATAGAACTAACGACTGCATATTATTTGATGATTAAAAGTATGCAAATTATTATACAGAATTTATTACATTATCACAGCCTAATGTAATAATTCAGTACAATAAAAATTAATAAATTTATCCTTAAATTGAAAATTTCTCCATCAAAGTATACTTTGCTAGATAAGTATATTTTACAATGTTGATGAAATCGGCTACTGGAGCTACAATAGGGACACCCTGAACTGGCCAGTGGAGTTGCTGAATATCGAGCACACCAATCCAGTCTGATACATGTAGATTTTCATTAAACAATTATATGCCGGATACAATTATAGCATAGATTTTTTTTTCTCTCTCGCTATTTCTGTTCAAAAGTATATGTTGTTACCACTCATTTGAACCGTCTCGACGAGACGGTTCAAATGAGTGGTAACAACATATACTTTTATGGAGAAATACACAAAACAATCAGATTTGTTCAAGAAAAAGTATCGAATCCATAGCCTTCAAAGAGTTAAAGGCAGTAACAATGATTCGCCAACATGATAGAACAGTGTAGGCAAGATCGGACTGCACGAATTAAGGCACATATATTCATTTCACAACCTATTTATTTGTTTATTTAATCGTGTTTAATGGCCTGTCAACAACTAAGGCCATTCTAGGCCAGGTTAATGGCATCTCTGAACCTAGCAGAGATTACTAAGCTCCGACAATCAGCTAATTCCATTCGGAATATGATATCTGGCAAAGAAAATTTTAAATATTTCCTTTTCTATATTTATTATTTCTTAATGGAAGTATATGTTGTCACCACTCATTTGAACTGTCTAGATGAGACGTTTCAAATGGTATTCGCGACATATACCTCTGAAAGGAAATATAGAAAATATTTAGAATTTTCCATTTATAGAAATTTGTCATTATGAAACGACATGATACTTACACATAGAGTGAGGACAATAATGGCATCGAACTTGTTGGCGTTGCCATAGAGATATCTCCGCATACCCATACAGATCAGGATCAGGATCTGCTCAACTACGTAGTACAGTATGAACAGGAAATTGATGATCTATAAAATAGATATATATATGTGATCTCATTTTTAGAGATTTCTTGGTATTAAACGAATCTCAGATAATAATGCATGTTCATGATTGCAAAAGATATAAGTAGTTCCCGGTATGGGCATATGCCTGATTTACAGTGGAACATCTCTAAGAGAGATGTCACTGTATAAATAAATACAGGGTTAGTGCAGTCGAATACAAGAATTCCGCCACGGAAGCGGTGTCGCGCCTGCCGAGGCATTTGACAGTGAACATTACAAGTAAATAAATTGCCTTGACCTTCAGAATTTGGATGTGGGGGTGTGCATAATGAAGCATCATCCGTAGACAAACATTGATGTGAAATATTATCAATGTCTGGAAAGGGGTTAAAGAGATATTGTGAAAAAACAATAACTTTAACGCATTTCTGTTACAAATCCGGTGAACATTACAAGTAAATAAATGACCTTGACCTCCAAAATTTGGATGTGGGGGTGTGCGTAATGAAGCATCATTCCTAGACAAACATTGATGTGAAATATTATCAAAGTCTGGCAAGGGGTTAAAGAGATATTGTGAAAAAACAATAACTTTAACGCATTTCTGTTACAAAACCGGTGAACATTACAAGTAAATAAATGACTTTGACCTTCAGACTTTGGATGTGGGGGTGTGCGTAATGAAGCATCATCCCTAGACAAACATTGATATGAAATATTATCAATGTCTGGCAAGGGGTTAAAGAGATATTGTGAAAAAACAATAACTTTAACGCATTTCTGTTACAAAACCGGTGAACATTACAAGTAAATAAATGACCTTGACCTTGAGAATTTGGATGTGGGGGTGTGCGTAATGAAGCATCATCCCTAGACAAACATTGATATGAAATATTATCAATGTCTGGCAAGGGGTTAAAGAGATATTGTGAAAAAACAATAACTTTAACGCATTTCTGTTACAAAACCGGTGAACATTACAAGTAAATAAATGACCTTGACCTTGAGAATTTGGATGTGGGGGTGTGCGTAATGAAGCATCATCCCTAGACAAACATTGATGTGAAATATTATCAAAGTCTGGCAAGGGGTTAGAGATATTGTGAAAAAACAATAACTTTAACGCATTTCTGTTACAAAACCAGTGAACATTACAAGGAAATAAATGACCTTGACCTTCAAAATTTGGATGTGGGGGTGTGTGTAATGAAGCATCATCACTAGACAAACATTGATGTGAAATATTATCAATGTCTGGCAAGGTGTTAAAGAGATATTGTGAAAAAACAATAACTTTAACGTATTTGCCTTACAAAAAAAAACGGACGACGCGGACGACGACGACGGAAAAAGCGCCGACTATTGTCGCGCCTCTGCTAAAGCAGGCGCGACAATAAACTATATTCGGTTGAGCCTTAGACAGCTTTATTGAGGAAAGCTTTAGTGAGCCTCAATAAAGTTGTCGGGCGAAACACAGTTGCAGAGGTGTTATGTGTCCAAAAGCTTTAATGAAATTTTTACCGACAAACAAATTGAAGGCTAATACATCAGGGCCCGGTTGCCCAAAACTTCTGTTAGCTTAACAGACTGTTAAATCCTTAGCAATGCTAAGGATTTAACAGTCTGTTAAGCTAACAGAAGTTTTGAGCAACCAGGCCCAGACAAACTGATAGATACCATGGGCATAAATAGTGAATGCCGCAATCATCCTAACATATGTGCATGCACTATTATAAGCGCACCTGCTAATTTGTCGGGCCAAAATGTCAATCACTTCAGGCCGAAGTGTCGAGGGATGAAGTCCCATCGGGCCGAATTGTCGTAGTATGGATATGTAGGCGATATATATCTTCCCAAACATTATCTGGGACACAGTACTGGGCGCCAGGTATTACCTGCAGTACAGGCAAATTCAGCAAATATTTTATTTCACAATGTGCAATTCGCCGCAAACGGTTCTCAGTCATACCGGTATACATCGATACACGTGGATGGAAGTGCAGTTTAAAAGGGTAGGAATATTACCGCACAGCAAGTACCGATTACCGGTACGGTGTATGTGACGAGTTGGGCCAAATGTATGTTTAATATTTAGGACCCTAATTAACGTGTCAGTTTCCCATTTTGCATGGTGTCCGGCGCGTATATTAGCATCAATACGGTACCCCAAACCATGATTACTATGCATAAAATAATCAGACATCAAAATGTGAAATAAACAATGTCTACCACTTCAACACCACATTGCAATGTTTGCAACCAGTGTAAATCCAGACGAGCCGACTCGTAACAATTCGTAAACGATTGGACATGTTTAACTTTGATAAAATTCCTCCTTTTCTGATTAATGAAATAGTTTGTAAAAATAAAATGGAATATTCTATTCCAGTTACTTAGGGGTGAAATATTTAAACTATAATATAGAACTCACAAAAATGTGGCTGTGACTGGAGAAATGGGGCTTATGGGATTTGTGACCAGTGTAGTTCCTGATCAAATAGCACATTCCTGTAGCAGCCAGAAATGTATAGACAGAATGCGAAGTATCTTACCCTGAGTGCTGATTTACTTGAGCTCATTGATGTGTCATATTTCGTAGCAAGCTCCACCTGCAACAGACGAAAGGAATCTATGGCATGTATGAGAGAAAAGTGAAAGTGAATGGGTTTAACGTCCCAGCAACAGCTAAGATCATATAGGGATGGGACCACAGTTTAACCCTTACAGTGCTCAATTAAAATTTGTCGTCTGCTGTTTATTTTTTATTTTCCATTTTTCTTATCAAAAACATGGTTCGACAGCACTTTAGAATCATTTCCAATGGAAATGATTCTAAAATGCTGCCAAACCATGTTTTTATTTAGAGAAAATACTAAATAAGTTACAACAGCAGCCGACAGTTTTCGGTTCCCGCCTCCTAAGGGTTAAAGTCACATACAACAGGTGGGTGGAAGGTGGGTGCAAGCGATGGGTAATTTAACGATCGGGGTTCATCCTTATCGGAATTCCGACTGGAGACCTGGTTTGGCCCTCACATACGTCTTTGGCATTTTGTATGTGACAGTTGAATCTGGTTATACCCCCTATGTGAGTATTATGATTATTCGTAATCCTATTTTAGGGGAAGGGGCCAAGTGACTTTGGTGTGGTATGGACCTGCCACCAGGTCAGGTTATTCTAATTTCAGGGCTGAATATATTGTTTCTCGATGTAAATATTCAGTTCTGATTTTGGAATTTTCTCCCCAATGCAGCAGGTTAAAATGGGATCGAACCCGTTTGCCCGGCCTTACATGACCTTAGCTGTTGATAGGCCGCTAAACACCAATAAACAAACAAACAAACATACCAGTGGAATGGAAGTACTATGGAAGTATTTTCTCATGCACTGGTTAGGTTTTGAACTCGTAACAGGTTCGGGAAAAGTATCTGCGGTATAACAAACTGGTTTACACCTGTACACAATAGAAACAAGTTGTATGAACAAACGGACGTATGGACACACAGACATGGTTTTCATCAGCATGTTGATTGAATACTGTTGATGCAGGCTAGTAAAAAAACAGTATTAATTATTACCAAACTCCCTATATAAGTTGATATTGATATGCCCTGGCATAGGCAAAATCACTTACCTTCATTTTCATTTAGGCAAAGACACGGATTTGTCCTTTAACTCTAAGTCTGCCACATGACTGTACGTTGAAAATTTGTGATGCTTTGACAGATCGTGAAAATGCAAACATACATTGTATGATCTGGATTTATACACAGACCTGACACGCATATTTTGAAATCACGACCCGTCTGTGAATCTCCAGCTCTAAATGTTCGTTTTCATTCGCGCACCTGTCAGTTCCACAATCCAACAATAGGGCACTTTTAATCCAATATATTTACGTGTGAACACACGGACGCTCACTTTATAAGCTCGTATTGGTTGCTATCTTCCCTTTCGCTGTGTGACTTGGTTAAATAACTAGAAATGGACGCTTGTCGACAAGCGCATGTGTATCCCCCTCCCCAGACACACAAGTAGTTTGAAAAAAGGGTGTTCGAGTTATGCTCCGGAGACAAAATCAGTGACGGAAAAACAAAGGGAGATAACTAAAAAATTAGTGATGCAAGAGTTGTCATTCTTGTGTGACACACCTTTAGCGTCGTGGTCTATGCATGTGTGCAGTTTCATGAAAATATTCCAAAGGGTGTTCGAGTTATGCTCCAAACACGAAATCAGTGCACGAAACAACAAAGGGAGATAACTAAGAAATTAACGACGCAAGAGTTGTCATTCTTACGTCCGACACACCTTTGGGTCGTCTTCTATGCATGTGTGAATTTTGAAGCACCAAGTATGTGACCTTGACCCTGGGCTTGGCGGGGGCAGGACAAACGTGGATTTGGCACAGGGCGGTAGAGGACCATTAGAGCAATGCATATATGAAATATGAAGCTGATCCGTGAAAGAAAACAGAAATTATAAGATATTTACCTGAGCGTTAAAGTTTTTGAAGCACTAAGTATGTGATCTTAACCCTGGGCTTGGCGTGGGCAGGACGAACGTGGATTTGGCACAGGGTGGTAGAGGACCATTAGAGCAATGTGTATAAGAAATATGAAGGAGATCGGTCGAAAGATGAAGAAATTATGAGACATTTACCTGAGTGTTAAAGTTTTGTGACGGACAGACGGACGGGAGGACGGGACGCACGTTCCTACGAATGAATACTTGTTGGGTTTTTACTCTATAAAAATACCCAACAAGAGTACCCAACACTATCCTAACCCTACCCAATAAGATCCCCGTACGCTTACAACAAGTACCCATTCGTGTGTGCGGACGGACGGACGGACGGACGGACGGACGGACGGACGGACAAGGGTAACACTAAATGCCCCCTCCACTATCGTGGTGGGGCATAAAAATATTCCAAAGGGTGTTCGAGTTATGCTCTGGATACAAAATCAGAGCATGAAACAACAAAGGGAGATAAGTAAACAAGAATTTGGCGGAAACAAATGCCTCGCCTTGTCCCGCCTTGACCTCGAGCCTGGCAAGAATTCGGCGGAATCAAATGCCTCGCCTTGTCCCACCTTGACCTCGAGCCTGGGCCCGAAAGCAATTTTCACTGGCCCGAACATATTATACAATTATTGACTAGTGAGCCATAGAATATCAGATTATTCTATGGCTCACTAGTCAATAATTGTTTTATTATATGATAATAGTCTGTATATAGCACTTACGACCTTATGCTACTAGACAAAAATTTAAAAAGAATTTGAAAAAAAAAATGAAGAAAAAAAAATGGAAAAAAAAAGTTTAAAAATTAAAAATAATAATGCATGCTACTGGAGCCCAGAATTGAGCCCAGAATTGTTTTTTAATAGTCCTATATTTATCTACATATATCTGCACAGGTCCACATAATGCCACAATATTTTCAACACAGTTTACGGAAATGTAATATACAAAAAAAAAAAAAAAATTAATAATGCTCGCTACTGGAGCCCAGAATTTTTGTTAATAGTCCTATATTTATCTACATATATCTGCACAGGTCCACATACTGCCACAATATTGTCAACACAGTTTACGGAAATGTAATAATGTACCTGTATAAATTACCTGTAATAAGTTAGTGGTCAGTTAAAAAATTGAAAAAGAATGTAAAAAATAAAATGGAAAACAAAATTAAATTTAAAAAAAAAATAAAAAAAATAATGTTCCCTACTGGAGCCCAGAATGTTTTTTAATAGTCCTATATTTATCTACATATCATATATACACAGGTCCACATATTCCCACAATATTTTCAACACAGCTTACGGAAATGTAATATAATCATTTACCTGTATAAATTACCTGTAAGTGGTCAGTGGTCAGTTGCACATGCTAGCACATGCACAGGTGAATAGTCTGTATATAGCACTTACGACCTTATGCTACTAGACAAAAATTGAAAAAGAATTTGAAAAAAAAAATGAAAACAAAAAATGGAAAAAAAAAGTTTAAAAATTAAAAATAATAATGCTTGCTACTGGAGCCCAGAATTTTTTTTTAATAGTCCTATATTTATCTACATATATCTGCACAGGTCCGCATAATGCCACAATATTTTCAAGACAGTTTACGGAAATGTAATATCCAATGTAGTAATTTACCTGTATAAATTACCTGTGGTCAAGAGTGGTCAAGACTGGACATTTGCACATGCTAGCACATGCACAGGTGAATGGTTCTCCCAGTCTCTATTGTTCTCTCTACAGGTAAGGTGTACAGAGCACACGAGAAAACGGGTCTTTATGCAGTATTGTCCAGTTTGTAGAGTGCGCAAAACAAACAAGAGCTGTAGGAGAACAGCATAGCTCGACTACGAGGGTTGTCGATGTACACATAGCTTGACAAAGAAGGTGGCTGCGGCCTGCATAAAAACCGTAACCAAGGTTGACTAAAAACATTAACCAAGGGATTATTGATGTACGTCACTAGGAGATAAAGTTTTCCAAGTATGGTTGCTGTAGGCCCAGGAGTATTCCATATACAAGCTTGACTAAAAACCGTAACCAAGGTGAGATAACTAAGTAATTCAAGGATAAAAGTAGGTGAAGGTCAAATATAGGTCAGGGATTATTGATGTACATCATTAGGAGATGAAGTTGTCCAAGTATGGTTGATGTAGGCCCAGAAGTATTCCATATACAAGCTTGACTATAAACATTAACCAAGTAATTGAAGGTTAAATGCGAAAAAAAACTTTAACCAAAAACTTCAAAGTAATTTGACCTTGACATTGGGCACAGGGGCCGCACGGGAGGGGGGTAGAATGAAAATATAGATGATGATAAACACCCATGTGAAGTTTCAAGGTAATGGGCAAAGCAGTTGCAGAGATATAGTATAACGAAACAATTTAACCAAAAAACAAAAAACTTAACCAAAAACAAAAAAAACTTAAAAAAACTTAACCAAAAAACTTAACCAAAAACTTTTAACTAAAAAACTTAACCAAAAACTTCAAAGTAATTTGACCTTGATATTGGGCACAGGGGCCGCACGGGAGGGGGGTAGAATGAAAATATAGATGATGATAAACACCCATGTGAAGTTTTCAAGGTAATGGGCAAAGCAGTTGCAGAGATATAGTATAACGAAAAACTTTAACCAAAAAAGTTAACCAAAAACTTTAACCAAAAAAGTTAACCAAAAAACGTAACCAAAAACTTTTAACCAAAAACTTAACCAAAAACTTCAAAGTAATTTGACCTTGACATTGGGCACAGGGGCCGCACGGGAGGGGGGTAGAATGAAAATATAGATGATGATAAACACCCATGTGAAGTTTTCAAGGTAATGGGCAAAGCAGTTGCAGAGATATAGTATAACGAAAAACTTTAACCAAAAAACATAACCAAAAACTTTAACCAAAAAACTTAACCAAAAATTCAAAGTAATTTGACCTTGACATTGGGCACAGGGGCCGCACGGGAGGGGGGGTAGTAATGAAAATATAGATGATGATAAACACCCATGTGAAGTTTCAAGGTAATGGGCAAAGCAGTTGCAGAGATATAGTATAACGAAAAAATTTAACCAAAAAACTTAACCAAAAACTTAAAAAAACTTCACCAAAAAACTTAACCAAAAACTTTTAACCAAAAAACTTAACCAAAAACTTCAAACTAATTTGACCTTGACATTGGGCACAGGGGCCGCACGGGAGGGGGGTAGAATGAAAATATAGATGATGATAAACACCCATGTGAAGTTTTCAAGGTAATGGGCAAAGCAGTTGCAGAGATATAGTATAACGAAAAACTTTAACCAAAAAAGTTAACCAAAAACTTTAACCAAAAAACTTAACCAAAAAACTTAACCAAAAACTTTAACCAAAGAACTTAACCAAAAACTTCAAAGTAATTTTACCTTGACATTGGGCACAGGGGCCGCACGGGAGGGGGGTAGAATGAAAATATAGACGATGATAAACACCCATGTGAAGTTTCAAGGTAATGGGCAAAGCAGTTGCAGAGATATAGTATAACGAAAAACTTTAACAAAAAACTTTAACCAAAAAACTTAACCAAAAACTTTAACCAATGAAGTTAACCAAAATCTTTAACCAAAAAACTTAACCAAACAACTTAACCAAAAACTTTAACTGGACACACGTACGTACGTACGTACGAACATACGTACGTACGTACGTACGTACGTACGTACGCTAAAGTGCCGACTATATCGCGCTTTCCGCAAGCGGGCGCGACAAAAACCTTAACCAAGGGGAATTAAGTAAGTAATTTAAGGTTAAATGTAGGTCAAGGTCAAATATAGGTCAGGGGTTGTTGATGTACATCACTAGGAGATGAAGTTGTCCAAGTATGGTTGGTGTAGGGCCATGAGTATTCCATCTACAAGCTTGACTAAAAACCTTAACCAAAGAGAATTAAGTAAGTAATTCAAGAGGAAATGTAGGTCAAGGTCAAATATAGATCAGGGGTTATTGATGTACATCACTATGACAAAAGGTTGTCCAAGTATGGTGTCTGTATGCACAATGTATTCCATGTACAAGCTTGAGTAAAAAGCTTAACCAAGGTCGAGTAAAAACCTTAACCAAGGGGAATTAACTAAGTAATTCAAGGTTAAATGTAGGTGAAGGTCAAATATAGGTCAGGGGTTGTTGATGTACATCACTAGGAGATGAAGTTGTCCAAGTATGGTTGGTGTAGGGCCAGGAGTATTCCATCTACAAGCTTGACTAAAAACATTAACCAAGGGGAATTAAGTAAGTAATTCAAGAGGAAATGTAGGTCAAGGTCAAATATAGATCAGGGGTTGTTGATGTACATCACTAGGAGATGAAGTTGTCCAAGTATGGTGGGTGTAGGGCCAGTAGTATTCCATATAGAAGGTTGACTAAAAACCTTAACCAAAATGAATTAAGTAAGTAATTGAAGAGGAAATGTAGGTCAAGGTCAAATATCGATCAGGGGTTATTGATGTACATACCTATGAGAAAAGGTTGTCCAAGTATGGTGTCTGGATGCACAATGGTATTCAATGTACAGTGAAATCGCGATGGCTCGAAATGCGATGGCTCGTAATGTCGGGCTCGCTCGAAATGGCGTCGCGGTCCCAATAATTTTCCCTATATATTTAATGTATTTTACATGCGATGGCTCGAAATGCGATGGCTCGAAAAGTGCGATCGCTCGAAACAATTGTCAAGTTCCACGGACACATTTCTCGCTATTTTGCTATACGATGACTCGAAATTGATGTCGAAGTTTGTGTTTGGCTAATTTTCACACCTCCGCGTCAGACTTATTACGAACAAAGGCCGAGCCGCGCTCTACCTGTCTGTGAAATGTGATTTCTTTTAAAGTGCAGTTAATTGCCTAAAGTGGTGCAATTTTATCGTTAACGTTGTTGATGGCGATCATTTTCAATTTTAATTAAATAACAGCTCAACGACATACGGCGATTTATTAAATATTCTCGGTTTCGTCCACTCGGAGTATTTAATAGAGTATGTCGTAAATCATTGTTTGTTTTTCGTTTTAACTCCCGTGTTATTCGAGAGGCTACCAAGGAGTTACAACGAAAAACGCCCATTGAAAAGACCACTGTTTCGAGTGACGTCACAACCACCTGCTGCATTAATTATGTGCACCGCTATTTATAGTGAATACTGGACCTTTTCTCCTTTTCGACTTTGATAATAATTGAAATAAAGACAGTTTTGTAAATACATGCAGTTTATTTAATTTCGCATGCTAACTAATCTGCGAATAAATATTATAATTATCTAAAAATGGATACATTCTATTGTGCTTTGGTTATTTCCTAAATCCGACGGGTACAGTAGTCGGCAAATATAACAAAATCGAAAGATGCGATGGCTCGAAAGATGCGATCACTCGAACAAAATGTGCGGTCCCGTGGCAGTTCGAGCCATCGCGATTTCACTGTACAAGGTTGAAAAAAAAACCTTAACCAAGGTTAACTAAAAACCTTAACCAAGGGGAATTAAGTAAGTAATTCAAGAGGAAATGTAGGTCAAGGTCAAATATAGATGAGGGGTTATTGATGTGCATCATTAGGAGATGAAGTTGTCCAAGTATGGTGGGTGTAGGGCCAGTAGTATTGCATATACAAGCTTGACTAAAAACCTTAACCAAGGTTGACTAAAAACCTTAACCAAGGGGAATTAACCAAGTAATTCAAGAGGAAATGTAGGTGAAGGTCAAATATAGATCAGGGGTTATTGATGTACATCACTAGGAGATGAAGTTGTCCAAGTATGGTGGGTGTAGGGCCAGTAGTATTCCATATACAAGCTTGACTAAAAACCTTAACCAAGGCGTGACGGTGATGCCGACGCCGACGCCGACGCCGGGGTGACAATATAAGCTCTACTTATTCTTCGAATAGTCAAGCTAAAAAGGGATAACTAAAAAATTAGCTACGCAAGAGTTGTCATTCTTGTGCGCGACACACCTCCGGGTCGTGGTCTATGCATGTGTGAAGTTTCATGAAAATATTCCAAAGGGTGGTCGAGTTATGCTCCGGACAGGAAATGAGTGCGCGAAAACAAAAAAGGCAGATAACTAAAAAATTAGCAATGCAAGAGTTGTCATTCTTGTGCACGACATACCTTCGGTTCGTGGTCTAATTGAATGTGTGAAGTTTCATAAAAATATTCCAAAGGGTGGTCGAGTTATGGTCAATCAGTGCGCGAAACAAAAAAAGGGAGATAACTAAAAAACAAGAAACGAGGCAAAGCCACGAAGGCCAGGTTTTTTCCAAGCATAGACACTTGGATAACATAATTATACCCACTTTTTGTAGACTAGATGGCCGTGGCCTGCATGTCGCGCCTTGGGGCGAGGCATGGACACTAAAAAAATAGATATAGTAGATGGAAAAACTTTAACCAAAAAACTTTAACCGGACACACGGACGAACGGACGGACGTATGCCAAAATGCCGACGATATCGCGCTTTAACAAAAAAAGTCAAAGTAATTTGACCTTGACATTGGGCACAGGATCGCGCTTTCCGCAAGCAGGTGCAACAATGATGATAAACACCCATGTGAAGTATCAAGGTATTGGGTGAAGCAGTTGCAGAGATATAGTACACGAAAAAACTTTAACAAAAAAATTCAAAGTAATTTGACCTTGACATTGGGCACAGGATCGCGCTTTCCGCAAGCAGGTGCGACAATGATGATAAACATCCATGGGCAGAGTCAGAAAAAATGACCCCTTTGCTTCCCCCCCATCTGTGTATTTTGTTTTTGCACTTTAGTATCGAATAAACATGTTTAGATGTGTATTCGCACACCAACTTGCTTGCCTGAAAATTTTATCAAGATCGGTCCATTAATAAAAATGTTATGGCCAAAAATGTGGCTAAAAAAGGTGTTACACTCCTGACCAAAGTGTGACATTTTTTTTAAGGATGCGTGTTCAAATGTTCACAGAAGAGACAGTAACATATGTATATGTTAATGTGCTGGATTTTAAGGAAGGTACATAATTTCCTATGTGCTACGGACAATTTTGGTGTCTTATTATCTTCTTTATGCAAATATAATGGCAGCTTTATAAGGCACGGGTGCCAAAATCCCAAAATGGTAAGAATGCAATATTTTGCCTAAATATAGAAATAATAGACATTCTACAATGACTTGGCACATTTCATGACACATATTTTGGTAATGCTACATGTTATCTGCAACTTGAAACCATACTAATTTGCTTTAACACGCTAACTTAAATTTGCGAATCCCCAAACCAAGGCACCCATGCATGTCAGGAGTGTAACATATTGTTATCTATAGAGTAATCATTTTGCAATACGAGGTTTAAAGCTGTATTTCTTTCTATTGTTCAGGATATTCTGACCTACAGAATAAAGAAATAACATTATTGCGACCTCTTTTAACAATTGGCCTTTCATAGATGGCTAAAACGATGCATGTCAGGAGTGTAACACTTTGCAATAACAAATATTAATCCAAATATAATACTTGTGGATAAAATATCCTATTTTTAATGATGTGTAGCGATATACCATGTATTATAACAACTGTTTTCCATGATTATCATGCTTACTGGGTTTTTTTTATTGAATAACTGTTTTTGGTGGTTTGTTTTTACAGTATTTATACATTAAATCAATTGTTATTTGCACTGATATGACCGATTTAACTGCATATTATAATATGAGGTCAGTAATGTGTAACAAAAATGAGTGTCTAAAATGAATTTAAGATAAATAGTCAGTGTTGGCTATGTGTTTATAAAGTGAGGTAAATAGTGTTACACTCCTGACATGCAAACGTAAGAATGTGACAATCTTGATAACATGATTATTATACAGGTTAAAGATGCTGGACAAATTTCATGTGTAAATCGAACATTGTAACAGATGAAATATGGAAAGACTGCTTGTGAAATTGCCATATAAACATGCTCGGCAGTTCAAAAGTGTGAACTTACTAAATATACAATTACCATATGTGCGATGGTCCAAGAGAATTGTAGACCATAAACAACAGTCAACAGGAAAGAAGCCAACTAGCTCTTCCAAAGATAGGGTTACACAATTCAGAGAAAGGTTAAAGACAAACCCAGTAGAACTGGCACAATATAATGCGAAGAAGCGATTAGAAAATCAAAGTTTTAAGGCTAAGATAAGAGGTAACAGAGCAGATAACGCCAATATAGATGCAATATACAAAGCCAAACAGAGGAAATGGAAACATAATAACAGAGCAAAGAAGGCTGCTGCAGCTGAAGCAAGCAATAGAAAGAAGTATACACCAAAGCTTATTAAGAAAAGCGCCACGTTAAGAAAACGAGCAGAACGCGTCAGTAAATCCCTCCCCGAGAGCCCCAGTGTGTGGGCAAAAACAATGAGCGACATTCTCAAAAATGCCACACCTAGACGTAAATCTCTCATTGTGACAGAATATGCGGAGCAGCCTGTTGCTGACACTTCCTTTGATAAATGTCTCGAGGTAAACAAACAAGGGAGACCAAAAGCAACCCACACACATGTTAAAAAGCGATTAGCATACTCCTCTATCGGTAACGAGATATGGAATTCCAAAAAGGCTCTGAGAAGGTACAAGAAAAGAAAGCAACACCAAGTCAAACGACAAACCGACAATGTACAGGGCCGAATGGAAAGATAAACTGGACACATTCATAGAAGCGAACACAAGGGTCATGCCAAACAAGAAGGATACAGTCTTAATAGAAGGAAAAGCTGTTGCCAAACGTCACTTGCTCTGCTCCAAGTTACAGGCGTATAAGAAGTTCAAGAAAGAGAACCCATCTTTTGACAGAAAATGTTCAACGTTCAAATTGACTTCTTCCAAAGAATATCAAAATTCTCAATCTTACATGCCGCAGGATTTGCATATGCACGAAGGACTATAATATGGATCAAAAGGTGAAAGCCTTAATCAAGGCAGTAAAACGTCACTCAATTGGAGACCTCACAACGACATCTCGGAAATTGTCAAGTGAATCTATTTGCCAATATGAGGAAATCCCCAAGAGAGAGTGCACATAAAGGGAATGTGATAAATGTGGAGTATCCGCCATTAATGTACGATATGAGCCACTAACCTCGAAAGCTGCTGAAGATGAAACTTTGTAATACCATCAATGGGAATCAAAGCCAGAAACATACATTAACACAGCTGGAGAAAAGAAAAACACCACCCGGTGGATACAAGTCGAAAAGAAAGCTGATGTCAAGACGTTGGTAGATGATGTGGCACACTCTGTTGACTCATTCACTAGTCATTTGTTCAGATCAGACTATCAACACAAAGTAGAAGCCAGTTCTCATCGAACATCTTCCTATTGTCCACTGTATAGCCGTCATGGACTTCTCCGACAACATCAGTTTGCAGCCGCAAGATGAAATAGAATCTGCTCATTGGACGACCAAACTAAACAAGTAACGTTGCACCCAATTTTCATTGTGCGCCATGGAGTGCGCCATGGACCAGACAGTACTGATGAAAAACCAAACATCATCAAGAAATCTCTCATCATATTATCAAGCAATCTCACTCATGATTCTCGGGCCGTATACATATTTACAGACCTGGAGCTACTAATACACCTGAAAAACAACCCAGGACCACAGCCATTGAATGTATTACATCGTTTTTCAGATAACTGCGCTACGCAGTGCAAGGATGCGTTTCAACATTTATGTCAAATTAAGGCTGCACATGAGATCAAAGTGATATATCACAATACTGAGTCAGGGCATGGAAAGGGTGAATATTATTGAATCAGTATAAATTGTCCAATGTATTTTGATAGATACTAAACATGTCAGGAGTGTAACACATTCAGCCAATTTTATGAAAGTAACTTTTAACAAGCATATAGTCATTTACACATGAATTAGGTTTAAAATGTGTATTGAATGTTGTTCAATATATTGTGTTGTATTACTTTAGCTTTAAAGCATTTGTGCCATCAACAAAGCTGGAATGACAAATACATAATTGTCACATACAACTATTGTCATTTACCTGCATACAATATTCAGAAAGAAAATGTGTTTTTATGTCAATATTGTCATAATAATATTTAATATGTCTTCTGATGATCACTGTATGAAATTAAATATCATTTATGCATTGGCATTTGCTGAAGACGAAAATATTAATACTTTTTACTAAGTAATAAATGTGTCAGGAGTGTAACAAAATCATGCAAATTAGAGGAGTTTTTCAATGAATGACTGTAAATGAACCAGATGGACAACTGGCGTGAGTTTTTCTGTGGATGTTTAGTGACCATGTATGTTTCGGAAACAGGCACCTTCCTAGTTATTGTTGCATCTTACAGAAGCAGGGAAAAACTTTATTCTTCCCAGTGCTTGAAAACTACAGTATAAAACCAGTAAAAATCACTTTATTTGTTTTTTTTAAAGCCCAACAGTTAAAAATGGCTAGGAATTGAAGCGTGTGCATGTCTTCATCAAATAAAACTAAATACATGTCGTTATCTTCAATGCATACCTAAGAGACTATCTGAAGACATATTATCATTATTTTGTAATTTTTTGTTACTTTCGTTCAATAAAAATGCTTTAAAATGATAGATGTATCATGTTATCCACGAAATCCAAGTTGTTTTGCGAACTTCAACATATATCTATTGGTCTGAGATGAAAGAAGAGTGACTGAGACCTGGTTTAATTTTGACCACCAATGTCACACTTTGGGGTCATTTTTCCTGACTCTGCCCCCATGTGAAGTATCAAGGTATTGGGTGACAGGGCACAGGATCGCGCTTTCCGCAAACAGGTGCGACAATGATGATAAACACCCATGTGAAGTATCAAGGTATTGGGTGAAGCAGTTGCAGAGATATAGTACACGAAAAAACTTTAACAAAAAAATTCAAAGTAATTTGACCTTGACATTGGGCACAGGATCGCGCTTTCCGCAAGCAGGTGCGACAATGATGATAAACACCCATGTAAAGTATCAAGATATTGGGTGAAGCAGTTGCAGAGATATAGTACACGAAAAAATTTTAACAAAAAAATTCAAAGTAATTTGACCTTGACATTGGGCACAGGATCGCGCTTTCCGCAAGCAGGTGCAACAATGATGATAAACACCCATGTGAAGTATCAAGGTATTGGGTGAAGCAGTTGCAGAGATATAGTACACGAAAAAACTTTAACAAAAAAATTCAAAGTAATTTGACCTTGACATTGGACACAGGGGCCGCACGGTTGGGGGTTAGAATGAAAATATGGATGATTATAAACACCCATGTGAAGTTTATAGTATATAGTGAGATATAGTATAACGAAAAAGTTTTAAAACCAAAAAACTTTAACTAGACGTACGTTAAAAAGTTAACGTTGAAAATGGCTAAGTCAATTACGTAGAAATAATTGGTGAAGGTAAAAAAATGGTCACATGTTGGATAGTTGTATGTGGTAGGCACCCCTTGGTTATGAAGCTGTGAAAGTTTTGGTGGGTCCTAGGGTGGTACAATACCAAAGAAATGGATTAAACCAAACGAAACTCTACATTGGGTAAACGCAGAAAACTTAAACATGAAAATGGCTTAAGTCGGACTTGGCGGAAAAAAAATTGGGTGAAGATAAAAAAAAAAGTAACATGTTGGATAGTGATATGTGGTGAGGTACCCTTGAAAATTATGAGCAGTTGAAAGTTTGGTGGTCCTAGGAGGGACAGTCCCAAGAATGATCACCACCGAATACTTAACATAGTAACACGCGAAAAACTTACAACATTGAAAATGGCTAAGTCGATCTTGCGCGGAAAAAATGGGTGAAGTTAAAAAAAAAGTAACATGTTGGATAGTGATATGTGGTGGGTGGTTACCCCTTGATTATGAAGCTGTGAAAGTTTGGTGGTCTAGGTGGCTACAGTACCAAAGAAATGGACTCAAACACGAAAACTTAACATTGTAAACGCGAAAACTTAACATTGAAAATGGCTAAGTCGACTACGCGGAAAAATGGGTGAAGTTAAAAAAAAAAGTAACATGTTTGGATAGTGATATGTGGTGGGCACCCCTTGATTATGAAGCTGTGAAAGTTTGGTGGTCCTAGGTGGTACAGTAACAAAGAAATGGACTCAAACACGAAAACATAACATTGATTGTGGACGCCGCCCGCCGCCGCCGCCCGCCCACCCCGCCCGCCGCCGCCGCCCGCCCGGCTTTCGCCAATCCAATAGCCTGGATTTTTTTTCAAAAAACCTGGCTAAAAAATTCAAAGTAATTTGACCTTGACATTGGGCACAGGAACGCGCTTTCCGCAAGCAGGTGCAACAATGATGATAAACACCCATGTGAAGTATCAAGATATTGGGTGAAGCAGTTGCAGAGATATACAGTGCAGTCTCCGTTTTTGTTCCACCGTAGACAACACTTCCAAACTCAACGCGAACGCAACGCGAACGCAACGGTTTGCTGTAGCGTTGTATACGTTGTTTAAACGTATAATACGGTTCGTACACGTGTAATACACATTGTCAAACCGTTTAGTTTAAAAGCGTTGTATACGTTGTTTAAACGTATAATACGGTTCGTACACGTGTAATACATTGTCAAACCGTTTAGTTTTAGTTTTTAAAGCGTGTAATACGTTTAGCTTCAAGGCGTATAACACCCTTTGGCGTATACATATGTAGCGAGGTGAAAGAGTTGAAACGTGTACAACGCTTTACCTGGAAGCGTGTAGCTATATGAAAGTGTTGAAACGTGTACAACGGTTACACGTTTTAACACAAAATACCTGTTCGGCCCCGATCTCTTCGAGGCGTCCTTGTTTCGTCCCTTTTAAAATATCGCGAATACATACCCTCAGATCGAGTTCAAAGTACATCGGCGGTGTGATTTAGCACTTCAATTGATCCCTAATCCCTGATGACTAATGAGTCACGCTTTTAACACGACAGATGTACCTTGTCGTTTATCAAAATGTTTGAGAATTGTAGATCACGTGAGCCGGCTCATCAGGATCTGCAGCATTCCTAATGTTCATTATTTTTAATATAAACAAAAATGACGCCTAATACAGCGTAATGTAACAGTTCCTAACTTAATATGGAATAGCCCGGGCCGATAGTCCGTGTCAGTTAATTGGGGTGAAATATTACGAACACAGATAAACAAAGTGCATGGTTTCTTTATTTTATTTTAACATCATCAGAAATGGCGAGTCTAGGAACTCTCGTATTATCTTTACGCCGAAGCCTGTCTATTTCAGTCACTAATCCGCTATACACCTGTCCCACGCGTGTGTTAAGATTAATCGATATTTGGAGAAACTGAATACACAGCGAGCTGCACACTGGTTTTAACACGGATATGGCCCGCGGATATGTGTCATAAATTACTTGGTGGTCAAAACCGGTAAATTTACAAGGTTTATAGCGAAATAGCAGCCGACTGGCAATTTTTCTCGGACCGATTTTTAAGACTAGTTTTCAAATCTCAATCGGTCTGAGAGTTCAAAAATCGGTCCAGAACAGGAAAACTGAAAATGTTAGAAGCCCTGCAGTGAGTCTAGAAGTATATATACACACACGAAGAACGATCAGAGCATGCGCATTCTACGCGATATAAGGTTGGCATACCAAAACGTGTAATGCGTTAAAACCCGTGGAAACGTGTTATACGTATAACACTGTTTAATCTGTACGGTGCTGTGTACATGTAGATGCGTGTAACCGTCCGTCAACGAAAGCGTTAAATCGTTTAAAGGGTTTACCTTAGCGTTGTATACGCTTACAACCGTTGTAGACGTTTACAACCGTGTACACGGATTACACGCTTTTGAAACTCAATACGTTGTTTACAACCGTTGTATACGTTTACAACCGTTGTACACGGATTACACGCTTTTGAAACTCAATGCGTTGAACACGGTTTGTTCGACTTTCGCGCATGCGCAAGAGTGGGGAAACGCAACGCATGGCCGAAAACGTATTACACGTAGACGACACACGGTTTGAAACGCAACTAACGGAAACTCCACGGATACGCAACGCACAACACTTTGTACACGTATAAACCCGGAACATTTTGACAGAAACAACTGTAGTACACGAAAAAACTTTAACAAAAAAATTCAAAGTAATTTGACCTTGACATTGGGCACAGGATCGCGCTTTCCGCAAGCAGGTGCAACAATGATGATAAACACCCATGTGAAGTATCAAGGTATTGGGTGAAGCAGTTGCAGAGATATAGTACACGAAAAAACTTTAACAAAAAAAGTCAAAGTAATTTGACCTTGACATTGGGCACAGGGGCCGCACGGTTGGGGGTTAGAATGAACATATGGATGATGATAAACACCCATGTGAAGTTTCAAGGTAATGGGCGAAGCAGTTGCAGAGATATAGTATAACGAAAAAGTTTTAAAACAAAAAACTTAACTAGACACGTTAAAAAGTTAACGTTGAAAATGGCTAAGTCAATTACGTAGAAATAATAGGTGAAGGTAAAAAAATGGTCACATGTTGGATAGTTGTATGTGGTAGGCACCCCTTGGTTATGAAGCTGTGAAAGTTTGGTGGTCCTAGGTGGTACAGTACCAAAGAAATGGACTTAAACACGAAAACTTAACATTGTAAACGCGAAAACTTAACATTGAAAATGGCTAAGTCGACTGCGCGGAAAAAATGGGTGAAGTTAAAAAAAAAAGTAACATGTTGGATAGTGATATGTGGTGGGTACCCCTTGATTATGAAGCTGTGAAAGTTTGGTGGTCCTAGGTGGTACAGTACCAAAGAAATGGACTTAAACACGAAAACTTAACATTGTAAACGCGAAAACTTAACATTGAAAATGGCTAAGTCGACTACGCGGAAAAAATGGGTCAAGTAAAAAAAAAAGTAACATGTTGGATAGTGATATGTGGTGGGCACCCCTTGATTATGAAGCTGTGAAAGTTTGGTGGTCCTAGGTGGTACAGTAACAAAGAAATGGACTCAAACACGAAAACTTAACATTGATTGTGGACGCCGCCCGCCGCCCACCGCCGGACCACCGCCCGCCCGCCGCCCGCCCGCCCGGCTTTCGCCAATCCAATAGCCTGGATTTTTTTTCAAAAAACCTGGCTAATTAGCTATGCGAGAGTTGTCATTCTTGTGCGCGACACACCTTCGGGTCGTGGTCTATGCATGTGTGAAGTTTCATGAAAATATTCCAAAGCGTGGTCGAGTTATGCTCCGGACACGAAATCAGTGCGCGAAACAAAAAAGGGAGATAACTAAAAAATTAGCTATGCAAGAGTTGTCATTCTTGTGCGTGACACACCTTCGGGTCGTGGTCTATGCATGTATGAAGTTTCATGAAAATATTCCAAAGGGTGTTCGAGTTATGCTCCGGACAAGAAGTGTCTGCGGCGGACGCGGACGCGGACGAGGCCCGCTGTCAAATCCATAGTATCCCCCCGACGGAGTCCGGGGGGATACAATAACTGCATACTAGTATATCTTCGAAAATGTAACTATTTCACACTGAACCTAAAACTTTTACCCTGCTGTCGGCCATTTTTGCTATGAACTCTGGGAGCTAATCTTAGCAACACAGCGAAAAGAAGTACAGCAAGCGCTAAAGATGAAACGAATGCACAATGGCAGACTTATGGTACATATTGCATACAATATTGTTTAACACTGATTATGTAACTTATCAGAGTGAGAATATGCCATTGTTTTGCCAATTTCAGTGCTCCTTGACGTTGTTAAGGTAGCACGCGCAAATTCATCATCAGTAATAATCTGACGTAACTTTCGGCACGCGCGTGACCAATTCTTGGGTCCAGGCCCAATTCTCGGGCTCACATCCCATGTTCGGGTTGTCCCCGTTTTCGGGCTCATGCCCCATTTATGGGATTATGCCACTTTTCGGACATTGGCCCCTAGAACGGGGACTAATATTCCCCAAAACGGGACGTGAGCCCCATTTTTGGGTTCAGACCCAGTTATCGGGCTTGCCCATCCCATTTTAGAATAAAAGGACTGGATTTTTCACCATTCCTGACTCTGGCAAAGTTAAATCTCAAGACAACGTCTAGCCAGAGTCACTTTTGGACATTATTCTATATTTAATAGATATAACGTTTTATGCAATAAGTGCACTATTGCGAGTCACAGGGACCTCCTGTCATACACACTGATGAATAACTATTTTGTTCAGCACATCTGTCTTCACGGCAATACTTCGACTGGTATTAGATGACCAACTCATATATATATATTACGCTAGACATTTAGGACTTGCATACATTAATCGCATTACCGTTCATTGCGGGTTTTAAGAAACACCGCGGATATTATAGTTAGTCTACAGTGTATTTCCAAAAGTACGTTACTTTGCCACTCACTTGAACCATCTCGTGGACATTTGTTGTTTTAGTAATTAAAAGCTAAATAAATAGTTTAAAGTTTATCCGATCGGTTATAAATACATTCCCTGGACTGTCAGCCTGCATCAGTACCCGTGTTCCCGTCCCTACAGATGAGTAGCCGCTAAACCAGATCTGGGAGATACAGGCTACAGGCTACACGGAGACTGATTGACAACTATTCGAGGCAAACGCTACCACATTTGTCAGTCAAGCAGTCACCACTAGCCCGTAATGCGTGTTTGATGATACTGGGGTATACAGTGGTACACGCATAGCAAGGGTTTAGTCCAACGGCCAATGGTACAGCAAACAGTTGGTTTGGTACAGCGACGTTTAACAACCCATACAGCATAGGCAGGGTCCGAACGGGGTCATATCCATGCTCCACTACCGGCGCGTAACAATATTGCATAGCTTTTACTAATTCTCTGGATTTTGACGTGTTTAGGAAATAGTTTCACTTGCCTGGGCAATAGTTCCGCGTGCTGTGGAATAGTCAAAACTATTTTCACCCTTAAAAATCATGATGTCATGAGTTTTTTGAAGATTACATCATAAAATTAAACTCTGTTGAAATCGGTGAGGTCATGTGACACATATTGCCCCTCAATGCTGTGGATGACGCAAGGCTCTATTGCCTTCGGCCTTCGGCCTCGGGCAATAGTGCATCGGGCCGTACACAGCACCTGTAGCCTATTTCACCAACATTGCAAAGTATACTTATCTATAGTCTGTTTCACGAAAGCTGCCCAAATTTTACGGCCATATAAATAATTCAAAAACAATATTGCTTTCGATTATATTAATTTAAAGGAAAATTTAAGAATGAGCCTTCTTTTTAGTTCGTGAAATTTGGTCAAATATTGATTTTATTGCGAAAAGTGAAGATGTCTATGGGGATTTAACATGGGGAAATTTATTAGAATTTCAGAAATACTGGACCGATTTTTAAAATTTAACTTGTTTTCTTAGTTAGATCATTTCCAAGCTATCTAGCTAGTTTTCGGAGTCAATTTCCAAATGTTTTCGTTTTTTGACTCCTCCCACACTCCTTTACCTCTTTTTCCCCCATGTTAAATTCCCATAGAGAGATCAATTCTTAAATTTTCCTTTAATTTAATATTATCGAAAAAAAAAATATTGTTTTTGAATTGTTTATATGGCCGTAAAATTTGGGCAGCTTTCGTGAAACAGACTATAGCAAAGTATACTTTGAGGGAGAAATTTTCAATGTTTTATTTAATTTTTATTATACTGAATTTATTACATTATCACAGCCATTTTGGCTGTGATAATGTAATAATTCAGTATAATAATTCTGCATACTTTTAATCATCAAATATATGCAGTCGTTAGTTCTATATGAAATAATGCATTTCAGGAAAAATAAATGATTCCTCCCTCAAAGTATACTTTGCTAGAAAAGTATACTTTGCCATGTTGGTGAAATCGGCTACAGGTGGCAAGTTTTGACTGTTCCCTCAATGAACAGGCAATTACTGTATACTGTTTGTGACCAGAAACACTGACATTGTGGAGAGTGACCAAAGGAATGGTAAGGCAGGAATGCAGGTAACGTTGGGTGGGACATGGCAACACATTACAGATACACAAATTACTGAAGGAATAAAACCATGGGCTGTTGCATTTACTGTGGTATGAAAAAACATTTGGTCTGTTTAAAGTGCATGGAGTCCAAAGGACTGCACAAAAACTTTGAACAGACAAAATGTTTTTCATACCGCAGTAAACGCAACTGCCCATGGTTTTATTACTTACATTTACATTGCATTTTCGGATAGTTTTAAAAACGTAAATAACCAAATATGGCGTTAAAATTAGAGATCAAATGTTTTACGTCATTTTATCACAGTTTATAGAACAGCTATGTTGCCGGTCAATAGTATGACGTCATTGACAACGACGATGAACGCTATGTAGTTTAATGACGTCAAACAAACTTTAATGAATCAACAACGTCACGCGATGGCATCGCGTGACGTTGTTGATTCATTAAAGTTTGTTTCAATAACGTCATACTATGTAATGTACTGGGATAAAACACAATGCATTGAATGGGTGTTTCCATTATGAATGTATGGACAGTGTAAATATAGTAGCATAACTTACAGAAATCATCACGACGTTAATAAATGCCATAGCACTGCCAAAGTGACTGAAGTATTTGTGGCAGATGACCTTCTGGAACCACATCAGTCTGCGATGACCTTGGAACCATCGGATTCTCGGCTTCTGCAAAGTCAAACAAGGGCTCGTTATCATGGCCGCCTTAAAAATAAAGTGAACACAAGTCCTCAGGACCTATTTAACCCTTTCAACAGTACAGCCCTCTATAGTGTAATATGTGATTACTTGAGACGAAATGCTGTGCTTTCATTGGTGGAGAAACTAGGGCAAACAATAAGGTGTATGGTCCAGTGTCTAAACCAAATCAGCCCAGTGATTCTGCGTTCTTCGGCTTTCTTCTGTGGTATTGGTATGGTCAGCAATATGAAGCGGTTACCTCCTTTCTGTTTATATCTTTCTCCATGACGTTAACATGTTCACCCCTAAGTAACTGGAATGGATTTTGATATGTTAATATTTGCAACCAATACAACCTTCACAAAATGAATTTCAGACTAGTCCATTTATGAAAAGGGGATAGTTTTGTTCCTAACAGACAACTTAAACATTATCAGGCTGGAGCACAGGTGATGGGAACAACTAATCTGATAGTATGTTGTTCCTTGTATAACAAGAGTTGCTTTTATATCTTGCCTGATTTCTCAATAAAAACATGGTTTGACAGCACTTCAGAATCATTTCCAATGGAAATGATTCTGAATTGCTGTCAAAGCATGTTGTAAATTATTCTAAAGTGCTGTGAAAGCATGTTTTTGATGATAAAAATCAACAAGAGTTGTCAGAAGACAACGAAGCTCGCCTGTTGGCAGCCTTCACTCAAACTTAGCACAGTTGCATAAAAAAACATGAATATTATATATAATTGACCTTGGATTAAGGGGCGTGCGGTGGACCTTGACATTGGGGTCAGTGGTGCAAGGTGGGTCGTGGGTTTGCTATAGCATAATATAGCATATTAAGATGAATGCATGTATGAAATATCAATGCGCTCCCTGAAAACAGAAGTAAAACAAAATTTAACCCAACATTAAGTTTATGAACACACTAAGTTGGTGATTTTCTACAGCATGATAGCTATTCACATGAGGAATGCATGTATGACTGTGCTAAGTTTGTGACCTTGGGGAAAGGGGTGGGGGGGGGGGGGTGGGTGGGTGGGTCATGGATTTGCTGTAGCACAATAGAGGATCATCAGATGAATGCATGTATGAAATATCAAAGCGTTCCCTGTAAAGAAACAGAAGTCAAACAACATTGACCCCAACGTTAAGTGTATGAACATGCTAAGTTTGTGACCTTGACCTTGGGGTAAGGGTTGGGTGGTGGGTTGTGGATTTGCTACAGCATGATAGAGGGTCGTCTGAGGAATGCATGTATGAAATATCAAGGTGTTCCATGAAAGGAAACAGATGTTATAAGACATTTGGGGTGGGCGGTGGGTCATGGATTCACTATAGCACGATAGAGTTTTATCAGATGAATGCGTGTATGAAATATCAAGGCATTCCATGAAAGGAAACAGATGTTAAGACATTTACCCCAACGTTAAGTTTATGAATGTGCTATGTTTGTGACCTCGACCTTGGGGAAAGTGGTGGGCGGTGGGTCATGAATTTGCTATAGCACGATAGAGTATCATCAGATGAATGCATGTATGAAATATCAAAGCGTTCCCTGTAAAGAAACAGAAGTTACACAACATTTACCCCAACGTTAAGTTTATGAACATGCTAAGTTTGTGACCTTGACCTTGGTGTAAGGGTTGGGTGGTGGGTCATGGATTTGCTACAGCATGATAGAGGGTCATCTGAGGAAAGCATGTATGAAATATCAAGGCGTTCCATGAAAGGAAACAGATGTTATAAGAAATTTACCCCAACGTTAAGTTTATGAATGTGCTAAGTTTGTGACCTTGACCTTGGTAGGGTTGGGTGGTGGGTCATGGATTTGCTACAGCATGATAGAGGGCATCTGAGAATGCATGTTATGAAATATCAAGGCGTTCCATGAAAGGAAACAGATGTTATAAGAAATTTACCCCAACGTTAAGTTTATGAATGTGCTAAGTTTGTGACCTTGACCTTGGGGTAAGGGTTGGGTGGTTGGTCATGGATTTGCTACAGCATGATAGAGGGTCATCTGAGGAATGCAAGGTGTTCCATGAAAGGAAACAGAAGTTATAAGGCATTTACCCAACGTTAAGTTTGTGGACGCCGACGCCGCCGGGGGTATGCCATAAGCTCTTATGCACTTTGTGCAGGCGAGCGAACAAAAATCACATGACAGTATATATATAGTATATTAAATATACTATATATATACAGTCGAACCTGTGAACAATGACTGGCAAAGGGAAGTTGCCAAATTGGTCGTTGTTGACAGGTGGTCGTTGTTCCAAGGGTCGAACATTTTCCAGGTTTCACAACAAAGTCGGCCATGTATTTAGCATTCTATTGTAATATATATATGCATGCATAGAAAACGTCTTGGCTGTATACACTTCCACCTGACAATTCACTACTGCATGATCGTGGAGTGTATCTGCTTTTCATCAATTAACAAGAAATGCGTCTGTCGAACGAGGATGCCACCTGCAGCACATTTGAGAAACTGTGACATAGTGGTTAACCGAAAAGTGTGACGGACGGACGGACGGACGGACGGACGCTCTAACGTTTGGTAGTTATGGGCTATTTTTTCTTTAAAAGATCAAAGGATAAGCTCATAAAGATCAAAGATATTAGGAGCTTACGGAAAAGAACAAAGGAATCCTTTGTTACTAACCCTTACCCTAAGCTCCTAAACCCCGTTTGCTGGCTCGGACAGACGGACGGACGTTCTTACATTACTATACTTATGTGGCTTATCACATGTTAAATATTAGCCACATAAAACGATTTTTAGCCACATAAAACGATTTTTTAGGTGGCTAATTGTAACCAACCCTATCCTTTACCAAGTCCATAACCCTGTGGGGCTAGCCACATAAGTACCCTAATGTGTGCCCGGACGGACAGACGGACGGACGGACGTACCAACATTTTGGGTTTATGGGCTATTTGCTATATAAGAGATCAAAGGACTAGCCCCTAAACTTCAAAAGGTTTTATGGGCTAACGGAATAAGTTCAAAGAACTTCAAAGGAATCCTTATGTTATTAACCCTAACCCTAAGCTCCTAAACCCCTGATGTTTGCCCGGACGTACGGACAGACGGACGGTCCAAACACTATATGCCACCCATTTCTTCGAAACCGGGTGGCATAAAAATTGCACGAAAATGGCTAAAATAGTCAATTTATTTTGTTTTGTCATCTTGTTGTTAGTGTTCTGAACCCAGCCTCGCTTTGGAAATTATATACAAAGGGGAATAATTATCTTCTCGATAAGTATATCCCGCGGCTTGCTTTGGTGCACCATTTAATAGCTTGTCGTAATTACATGTAAGTGGTTTAATTTAGCATGACCATTAGTATTTCACACCACCAGTTGAAATTAATAACGGTCATATAACGGTAGTCTGTATTAAAACGATAGCCTATGTGGTGCGGCCTGTGAAAACCGCGAGTTTTTTTGTAACAAAAATATTTCATTGAATGCGTCAAGTCGAGTAACCCACACGAGCTAGGTGTCCAAATCAGGAGAGAACACCAGGCTTATTTGCTTTCTGTCCAATGTACTGTATACTATCCTGATCAAGCCCGAATATTTAAGCAGCCTATGACGAATTGGCAATGTCCGCTGACGTAATTACTGATGTTTTTAATTAGAGATTCGCGAGCATTGTAAACCATGTAAACCATGGCCAGACTACGCGAATCCACTGCCTGGTCTGGTCGCTAATGCAATAAGCCGGGATTTGTCGGAGATCGAGAACCAATTCATATAAACACGTTTATCGTGTCACTTTAGACTGGTTCTCGGTTGCTAAGAATAACGCTATGCTGCGCATCCGACAGGGTACCAGTCTAGTGTGGACTACGTGACTGATGTCAGCAACCGCGTGTATTGATCTTTGATATGGCCTTGTGCCCCGCGGTGTGAAATTTACACTTGACACGCGCGGTGTGTTTGAAGTCTTAGTCTTGTCACTGTAGACGAATCAGCATCGTGTAAACACAGTTTGCCAGCTAATGATCGAGTTTTATGACTTGCGCGGAATTGCATTATGCCTATTGGAATGCACGACACGGAATACATATCGGGAATTACCGTTAATGTAGTTATGAAATAGTTTTCATTGAAAATGTTTAATGTCGCCAAAATGACACCGACCATATCGGGCAAGGTAAATGTTTTCATTTCTGTCGCAATCTGTCGGCAACTCGGCGATTGCGATGTTATTTTTTTTTGCTGACAAAACATGACTTGGTCGCTAATGGTCGCTAGCGGTCGCTGTTTGCAGTCAAAAATGCCGCGTGAGAATGAAAATCGCTGGTCGTTGTTCAGAGGTGGTCGTTATTCCAAGGTATTTTAAAGAATTTACAATGAACAATGGCCGTTGTGGACAGGTGGTCGCTATTCACAGGTGGTCATTAACACAGGTTCGACCTGTACTGTCATATGATTTTTTTCCCCCCGTCACCTGTGGGCTAGAGCACTACTGTCTGTTTCACGAAAGCTGCCCAAATTTTACGGCTATATAAACAATTAAAAAACAATTCAAAAACAATTTCTTTTTTGATAATGCTAAATTTTATCAAAATTTAGAATGAGCCTTCTTCTTATTTTGTGAAATTTAGTCAAATATTGATTTTATTAAAAAAAAATTGTTTTCCCCATGTCTATGGGGATTTAACATGGGGAAATATTTCTAATTTCAGAAATAGAGGACCAATTTTAAAAATTTAACTTCTGTTTTCTTAGATCATTTCCAAGCTATCTAGACAGGTTTCAGAGTCAATTTCGTAAAAAAAATGTTTCTAACTCCTCCCACAGCTCCTCTACCTCCTTTCCCCCCATGTTAAATTCCCATAGACAAATAAATTTTTCGTAATAAAATCAATATTTTACCAAATTTCACGAAATAAAAAAGAAGGCTCAGTATTAAATTTTGATAAAAGTTAATATGATCGAAAAAAAAAAATAGTTTTTTGCATTGTTTACAGACAGTAGTAGATCTAGACTGCTTGCAAATGTTTGTGGTTTTTTCCGTTCTGTTTAATATATATACAGTAGTAGTATATATATACTGTATATCCTTCGCAAAACTGTCCAAATGAGGCTTATAGCATTTGCGACCAGTGCAGTCACAGATCAGCCTGTGCATCAGCCATATTCTGATCAGGCCCTGCATTGTTTGCCATTCAGGCCACATATAGTCAGAATTATGAGATACCTTAGACGCCATTTCTCCAGTAACAGTGAAATACGGTCAGAATTATGAAGGGATTACCTCCTTTCTGCCTAAATCTTTCTCCATGAGATTCAGCACAGAGCGGAACTGGTTCCACGTGAGCATCTGCTCCTGCGAATATCCCTCTGCTGTCGCCTACAATCACAGGAAATCAATCAACAAGTTAAATAAATATCATGTCATAATTCTAGAACAAAAATATTTACACAATTCCCTAACATTTGATTGGTCCGTTGCAAGTCTCAGTCCAAAATTTATATCCCAGTAAACTCCATGCCAAACTACTTTACGTAACCGTCAGGCGCAGTTAAAATAATTCTTAAGAAAACGGAAAATAAACACATTTTCTTGATGAATTTATTTCAAATGCTGGAATTATTTTCCGGCCTTCGTCCAGTATTCCCGCGACTTTTCCAAGTTTATACCCCGATAAATTCCACAAAAAGGCCATTCATTCCTATATTATTTTCTGCATAAATACGGCATCATACATTGAGGCTGTGTGGATCACTAAACTGTACAGATCACCTTACCATTACAATCAACATATTTATGTGTGGATCACTAAACTGTACGGATCACCTTACCATTACAATCAACATATTTCTGTGTGGATCACTAAACTGTACAGATCACCTTACCATTACAATCAACATATTTCTGTGTGGATCACTAAGCTGTACAGATCACCTTACCATTACAATCAACATATTTATGTGTGGATCACTAAACTGTACGGATCACCTTACCATTACAATCAACATATTTCTCTGTGTGGATCACTAAACTGTACAGATCACCTTACCATTACAATCAACATATTTATGTGTGGATCACTAAACTGTACGGATCACCTTACCATTACAATCAACATATTTCTGTGTGGATCACTAAACTGTACGGATCACCTTACCATTACAATCAACATATTTCTGTGTGGATCACTAAACTGTACGGATCACCTTACCATTACAATCAACATATTTCTGTGTGGATCACTAAACTGTACAGATCACCTTACCATTACAATCAACATATTTATGTGTGGATCACTAAACTGTACGGATCACCTTACCATTACAATCAACATATTTCTGTGTGAATCACTAAACTGTACGGATCACCTTACCATTACAATCAACATATTTCTGTAGCATCTCATTTGCATATTTATTACCCTAGTGTATTATGATATTTAATACATCGTATTACACTACAAGGACCCATTTCATGCAAAAAATGGGAAGCAGTAATGACTCTTAACCCATTACATGCGGATTATATGTTGTGACCACATTAAATATTTTTATCCTCTCAATGAAAGTATATGTTGTGACACACCCATTCTGAACCATCTCAATGAAATGTATATGTTGTTGACCACCATTGAAACCGTCTTTATCAATGAAAGTATGTTTTGTTGAACCACAATAACCGAACCTCTCAATGAAAGTATGTTGTGACCACCCATTGAACCGTCTCTCAATGTAAGTATGTTGTGTCCACCCAATTGAAGTAATATGTTGTGACCACCCAATTGAACCATCTCTCAATGAAAGTAAAATTTTTGTGAACCCATTGAAACCTCACCAATATATATGTTGTGGACCACCACCATGTCCGTCTCTCATGAAAGTATTGTTGTGACCACCCCATTTAAACCGTCTCTCAATGAAAAGTATGTTTTTGGTGACCCCCCATGAACCATCGCTCAATGAAAGTATATAATTTGTGACCCCCACCCATTGAACCATCTCTCCAATGAAAAGTATATGTTTGACCACCCAATTGTAACCATCTCAATAAAAGTATAATGTGTTGACACCCCATTGAACCGTTCTCTCAATGAAAGTATAATGTTTTGTGACCCACCCTTTGAACCGTCTCTCAATGAAAGTATAATATTGTGACCAACACATTGAAAACCCGGTCTCTCAATGAAAGTATAGTTTGTGACCACACATTGAAACCTCTCTCAATGAAAGTATATGTTGTGACCACCCATTGAAACTGTCTCTCAATGGAAGTATATGTTGTGACCACGCATTGAACCGTCTCTCAATGAAAGTATATGTTGTGACCACACATTGAACCAGCTCTCAATGAAAGTATATGTTGTGACCACCCACTGAACCATCTCTCAATGAATGTATATGTTGTGACCACACATTGAACCATCTCTCAATGAAAGTATATGTTGTGACCACCCATTGAACCATCTCTCAATGAAAGTATATGTTGTGACCACACATTGAACCGTCTCTCAATGAAAGTATATGTTGTGAGCACCCATTGAACCATCTCTCAATGAAAGTATATGTTATGAAAGTATATGTTGTTGTGAGCACCCATTGAACCATCTCTCAATGAAAGTATATGTTATGAAAGTATATGTTGTTGTGACCACCTATTGAACCGTCTCTCAATGAAAGTATATGTTGTGACCACCCATTGAACCGTCTGTCAATGAAAGTATATGTTGTGACCACACATTGAACTGTCTCTCAATGAAAGTATATGTTGTGACCACACATTGAACCGTCCCTCAATGAAAGTATATGTTGTGACCACACATTGAACCGTCTCTCAATGAAAGTATATGTTGTGACCACACATTGAACCGTCTCTCAATGAAAGTATATGTTGTGACCACACATTGAACCATCTCTCAATGAAAGTATATGTTGTGACCACCCATTGAACCGTCTCTCAATGAAAGTATATGTTGTGACCACCCATTGAACCGTCTCTCAATGAAAGTATATGTTGTGACCACCCATTGAACCGTGTCTCAATGAAAGCAATGAAAGTATATGTTGTGACCACCCATTGAACAGTCTCTCAATGAAAGTATATGTTGTGACCACCCATTGAACCGTGTCTCAATGAAAGTATATGTTGTGACCACCCATTGAACCGTCTCTCAATGAAAGTATATGTTGTGACCACACATTGAACCGTCTCTCAATGAAAGTATATGTTGTGACCACACATTGAACCAGCTGTCAATGAAAGTATATGTTGTGACCACCCATTGAACCATCTCTCAATGAAAGTATATGTTGTGACCACCCATTGAACCGTCTCTCAATGAAAGTATATGTTGTGACCACACATTGAACCGTCTCTCAATGAAAGTATATGTTGTGACCACACATTGAACCATCTCTCAATGAAAGGATATATAGTGACCACACATTGAATTACAATCAACATATTTCTCTGTGTGGATCACTAAACTGTACAGATCACCTTACCATTACAATCAACATATTTATGTGTGGATCACTAAACTGTACGGATCACCTTACCATTACAATCAACATATTTCTGTGTGGAATCACTAAACACTGTACGGTCACCTTACCATTACAATCAACATATTTCTGTGTGGATCACTAAACTGTACGGATCACCTTACCATTACAATCAACATATTTCTGTGTGGATCACTAAACTGTACGGATCACCTTACCATTACAATCAAACATAATTTATGTGGTGGATCACTAAACTGTACGGATCACCTTACCATTACAATCAACATATTTCTGTGTGAATCACTAAACTGTACGGATCACCTTACCATTACAATCAACATATTTCTGTAGCATCTCATTTGCATATTTATTACCCTAGTGTATTATGATATTTAATACATCGTATTACACTACAAGGACCCATTTCATGCAAAAAATGGGAAGCAGTAATGACTCTTAACCCATTACATGCGGATTATATGTTGTGACCACCCATTGAACCATCTCTCAATGAAAGTATATGTTGTGACCACACATTGAACCATCTCAATGAAAGTATATGTTGTGACCACACATTGAACCGTCTCTCAATGAAAGTATATGTTGTGACCACCCATTTAACCGTCTCTCAATGAAAGTTTATGTTGTGACCACCCATTGAACCATCTCTCAATGAAAGTATATGTTGTGACCACCCATTGAACCGTCTCTCAATGAAAGTATATGTTGTGACCACCCATTGAACCATCTCTCAATAAAAGTATATGTTGTGACCACCCATTGAACCATCTCTCAATGAAAGTATATGTTGTGACCACCCTTTGAACCGTCTCTCAATGAAAGTATATATTGTGACCACACATTGAACCGTCTCTCAATGAAAGTATATGTTGTGACCACACATTGAACCATCTCTCAATGAAAGTATATGTTGTGACCACCCATTGAACTGTCTCTCAATGGAAGTATATGTTGTGACCACGCATTGAACCGTCTCTCAATGAAAGTATATGTTGTGACCACACATTGAACCAGCTCTCAATGAAAGTATATGTTGTGACCACCCACTGAACCATCTCTCAATGAATGTATATGTTGTGACCACACATTGAACCATCTCTCAATGAAAGTATATGTTGTGACCACCCATTGAACCATCTCTCAATGAAAGTATATGTTGTGACCACACATTGAACCGTCTCTCAATGAAAGTATGTTGTGAGCACCCATTGAACATCTCTCAATGAAAGTATAGTTATGAAAGTATATGTTGTTGTGAGCACCCATTGAACCATCTCTCAATGAAAGTATATGTTATGAAAGTATATGTTGTTGTGACCACCTATTGAACCGTCTCTCAATGAAAGTATATGTTGTGACCACCCATTGAACCGTCTGTCAATGAAAGTATATGTTGTGACCACACATTGAACTGTCTCTCAATGAAAGTATATGTTGTGACCACACATTGAACCGTCCCTCAATGAAAGTATATGTTGTGACCACACATTGAACCGTCTCTCAATGAAAGTATATGTTGTGACCACACATTGAACCGTCTCTCAATGAAAGTATATGTTGTGACCACACATTGAACCATCTCTCAATGAAAGTATATGTTGTGACCACCCATTGAACCGTCTCTCAATGAAAGTATATGTTGTGACCACCCATTGAACCGTCTCTCAATGAAAGTATATGTTGTGACCACCCATTGAACCGTGTCTCAATGAAAGCAATGAAAGTATATGTTGTGACCACCCATTGAACAGTCTCTCAATGAAAGTATATGTTGTGACCACCCATTGAACCGTGTCTCAATGAAAGTATATGTTGTGACCACCCCATTGAACCGTCTCTCAATGAAAGTATATGTTGTGACCACACATTGAACCGTCTCTCAATGAAAGTATATGTTGTGACCACACATTGAACCAGCTGTCAATGAAAAGTATATGATGTGAACCAACCCACCCATTTGAACCATCTCTCAATGAAAGTAATGTTGACCACCATTGAACCGCGTCTCTCAAATAAAAGGTATATGTTTTGTGACAACCCATTGAACCGTCTCTCAATGAAAGAATATGTTGTGACCAACCCATATGAAACCGTGAGTCTCATGAAAGCAATGAAGTTTATATGTTGGAAGTAGTCGTACCACCCATTGAACCAGTCTATCAATGAAGTATATGTTGTGAGCCAACCCGATTGAAACCGTGTCTCATGAAAGTTTATTTGTTGATACCTGTGACCCAACCCATTGAACCGTTCTCTCAAATGAAAAAGTATATGTTGTGACCACACATTGAACCGTTCCTCTCCAACTGAAAATGATTATATTTGTTGTGACCACAAATTGAACCAGCTCATTGTCAATGTAAAGTATATGTTGTGACCACCACATTGAACACATCTCTCATGAAAGTATAGGTTGTGAACCATTGAACCGTCTCTCATGAAAGTTTATGTCTGTGACCACCAATTAACCGTCTCCCAATGAAAGTTTTGTTTGTGACCTCATTGAACCATCTCTCAATGAAAGGATATATAGTGACCACACATTGAACCGTCTCTCAATGAATGTATATGTTATGACCACACATTGAACCGTCTCTCAATGAAAGTATATGTTGTGACCACACATTCGAGTCGAGAAATAACAAAAATAAAATATTTAAAAACTAGAAATGTGGCCTGTCGGCACACGAATGCCCCCGCTGGCAGCCAAAGAAAACGAGGCATATTTGATTATAAGCCATTTACCCGAGCGTTAAGGTTTGGAACGCACCAATAATGTGAGCTTGACCCTGGGCTTAGTGGGGGAGGGACGAATGTGGATTTGTCACAGGGCGGTACAGGAGCATTGGAGCAATGCGTGTGTGAAATGTGAAGCAGATCCAAGCAAGGAAACAGAAATTACAAGCCATTTACCCGAGTGTTAAGGTTTCAAACGCACCAAGTCTGTGAGCTTGACCCTGGGCTTAGCGGGAGCGGGACGAATGTGGATTTGTCACAGGGCGATAGAGGAGCATTGGAGCAATGCGTGTGTGAAATGTGAAGTAGATACGAGCACGGAAACAGAAATTACAAGCCATTTACCCAAGCGTTAAGGTTTCAAATGCACCAAGTCTATGACCTTGACCTAGGGCTTAGCAGGGGCGGGACGAATGTGGATTTGTCACAGAGCAGTAGAGGACCATTGGAGCAATGCATGTGTGAAATGTGAAGCAGATCCGAGCAAGGAAACAGAAATTATAAGCCATTTACCCGAGCATTAAGGTTTTGAACGTACCAAGTCTGTGACCTTGCCCATGGGCTTAGCGGGGGCGGGACAATGTGGATTTATCACAGGGCGGTAGAGGAGCATTGGAGCAATGCGTGTGTGAAATGTCAAGCAGATCCGAGCAAGGAAACAGAAATTATAAGCCATTTACCTGAGTGTTAAGGTTTCGAACGCACCAAGTCTGTGACGTTGACCATGGGCTTAGCGGGGGCAGGACAAATGTGGATTTGTCACAGGGTGGCAGAGGACCATTGGAGCAATGCGTGTGTGAAATGTGAAGCAGATCCGAGCAAGGAAACAGAAATTATAAGCCATTTACCCGAGCGTTAAGGTTTCAAACACATTCAAACGCACCAAGTCTGTGACCTTGACCCTGGACTTAGTGGGGGCGGGACGAATGTGGATTTATCACAGGGTGGCAGAGGACCATTGGAGCAATGCGTGTGTGAAATGTGAAGCAGATCCGAGCAAGGAAACAGAAATTATAAGCCATTTACCCGAGCATTAAGGTTTCAAACGCACCAAGTATGTGACCTTGACCCTGAGCTTAGCAGGGGCGGGACGAATGTGGATTTGTCACAGGGTGGTAGAGGAGCAGTGGAGCAAGGCGTGTGTGAAATGTCAAGCAGATCCGAGCAAGGAAACAGAAATTATAAGCCATTTACCCGAGTGTTGAGGTTTCGAACGCACCAAGTCTGTGACCTTGACCCTGGACTTAGTGGGGGCGGGACGAATGTGGATTTGTCACAGGGCGGTAGAGGACATTGGAGCATTGCGTGTGTGAAATGTGAAGCAGATCCGAGCAAGGAAACAGAAGTTATAAGCCATTTACCCGAGCGTTAAGGTTTCGGGACGTACGTACGTACGGACGCCGGTAACACTATATGCCCCCCTCACCATTCGGTGGCGGGGGCATAAAAATTCATACCCGTATAGGTGTATTCCACATGTAATGAGTTAAAATAGTTTAAGAAACGTTGTGGGTAGTTTATACAGTAGATGTCGTGTTAGAGGAATAGTAGGGTAGACTGGCATCATTAGGTAAGCCTAAAAACACACTCCGTAATAGTAAACCCTGTAGGGTAGACTGGCATCATTAGATAAGCCTAACAGTCATAGAAAACACACTCCGTAATATTAAAACTTGTAGGGTAGACTGGCATCATTAGGCAAGCCTAATAGTCATGGAAAACACACTCCGTAATAGTAAACCTTGTAGGGTAGACTGGCATCACTAGACAAGCCTAATAGTCATGGAAAACACACTCCGTAATATTAAAACTTGTAGGGTAGACTGGCATCATTAGGCAAGCCTAATAGTCATGGAAAACACACTCCGTAATAGTAAACCTTGTAGGGTAGACTGGCTTCATTAGGCAAGCCTAATGGTCATGGAAAACACACTCCATAATAGTAAACCTTGTAGGGTAGACTGGCATCATTAGGTAAGCCTAATAGTCATAGAAAACACACTCTGTAATATTAAACCTTGTAGGGTAGACTGGCATCATTAGGCAAGCCTAATAGTCATGGAAAACACACTCCGTAATATTAAACCTTTAGGGTAGACTGGCATCACTAGGCAAGCCTAATAGTCATGGAAAACACACTCCGTAATAGTAAACCTTGTATGGTAGACTGGCATCATTAGGCAAGCCTAATAGTCATAGAAAACACACTCCGTAATAGTAAACCTTGTAGGGTAGACTGGCATCATTAGGCAAGCCTAATAGTCATAGAAAACACACTCCATAATATTAAAACTTTAGGGTAGACTGGCATCACTAGGCAAGCCTAATAGTCAAGGAAAACACACTCCGTAATAGTAAACCTTGTAGGGTAGACTGGCATCATTAGGCAAGCCTAATAGTCATAGAAAACACACTCCGTAATATTAAACCTTTAGGGTAGACTGGCATCACTAGGCAAGCCTAATAGTTATGGAAAACACACTCCGTAATAGTAAACCTTGTAGGGTAGACTGACATCATTAGGCAAGCCTAATAGTCATAGAAAACACACTCCGTAATATTAAACCTTTAGGGGTATACTGGCATCACTAGCAAGCCTAAATGTCATGGAACACACTCCGTAATATTAAACCTTTAGGGTAGACTGGCATCACTAGGCAAGCCTAATAGTCATGGAAAACACACTCCGTAATAGTAAACCTTGTAGGGTAGACTGGCATCATTAGGCAAGCCTAATAGTCATAGAAAACACACTCCGTAATATTAAACCTTTAGGGTAGACTGGCATCACTAGGCAAGCCTAATAGTCATGGAAAACACACTCCGTAATATTAAACCTTTAGGGTAGACTGGCATCACCAGGCAAGCCTAATAGTCATGGAAAAACACACTCCGAAATTAGTAAACCAATTGTAGGGTAGACTGGCATCAATTAGGCAAGCTTAATAGTCATGAAAAAATCACACTCCGTAATAGTAAACCTTGTGGGTAGACTGGCATCATTAGGTAAGCCTAATAGTCATAGAAAACACACTCCGTAATATTAAACCTTGTAGGGTAGACTGGCATCATTAGGCAAGCCTAATAGTCATGGAAAACACACTCCGTAATAATAAACCTTGTAGGGTAGACTGGCATCATTAGGCAAGCCTAATAGTCATGGAAAACACACTCCGTAATAGTAAACCTTGTAGGGTAGACTGGCATCATTAGACAAGCCTAATAGTCATGGAAAACACACTCCGTAATAGTAAACCTTGTAGGGTAGACTGGCATCACTAGGCAAGCCTAATAGTCATGGAAAACACACTCCGTAATATTAAACCTTTACGGTAGACTGACATCACTAGGCAAGCTTAATAGTCACGGAAAACACACTCCGTAATATTAAACCTTTAGGGTAGACTGGCATCACTAGGCAAGCCTAATAGTCATGGAAAACACACTCAGTAATATTAAACCTTTACGGTAGACTGGCATCATTAGGCAAGCCTAATAGTCATGGAAAACACACTCCGTAATATTAAACCTTTAGGGTAGACTGGCATCACTAGGCAAGCCTAATAGTCATGGAAAACACACTCCGTAATATTAAACCTTGTAGGGTAGACTGGCATCATTAGGTAAGCCTAATAGTCATGGAAAACACACTCCGTAATAGTAAACCTTGAGTAGTAGGGACTGCCTTATCACTAGCAAGCTAATAGTCATGGAAAACACACTCCGTATAGTAAACCTTGTAGGGTAGAACCTGGCACATAAGCCAAGCTATAGTCATGGACACCTCAACCTCACGGTTTTAACCTTTAGATATCGGTGCGGACACACTCCAATAGTAACCTTGGTAGGTAAGACTCCGGCATCATTAGGCCAAGGCTAATAGTCCATGGACACACTCCAATCAACTGTAACCGATTATCGGTGCTGGCTATCGTTTTCCTTAAAACTTGGCGCTAATGGTAGCCGCAATAGCCATTTGGCTACTAATATTTCAGAAATGGACATTTTGGCTACTAAAAATTTCAGAAAATACTTGAAAAAGGACTATGTTTTTACAAATGTTGCAGCAGATGTAAAATAGTAGTGTCTTTTTCCGAGTTACCAGTTCAGTTCAGATTTCAAAATCCTAGCACCAACCTAGTAATGAGTAAACCCAATGTATGACCTTGACCTTACCTGTATGAGAAGGACCTTTAGGCGGGCGGGCAGGTGAGCCTGGGAAATAACGACCTTGAGGTCACGCACTGCCACTTGAGCCCGCTCACTGAAACATGGCCACGATCATATGAGACACGCCATGTGCATACCACAACGAATCGGCAGATATATACGGAACGTGTGTGGATGTGTGTGCCTTTTCAGATTATCACGAACAACAGACACGAACGGACATCTGCGTAATTTCATGAAATACGTTTACAATATTTTCAGCAAATGCCGTCAAAAGTTGACACAATTTTCAGAGTACATTAATTCTGCATGTACTCATTATATACGTTTACAAAATCGTAAATAAAGTCAAAAGTTGGCAAAATTTATAATTCCACATGTACATTTTGTCAACTTAACACCATTTACGGAAAATATTGAAAATTTTGTAAACGTATTTCATGAAATTACTTAAATTCCACAAGCCCCATTTCTCCAGTCAGAGCCACATATAACCTTGTTGAATGTAAAACCCCAATCAAAAATCATATGTTGGTGCAGCAATAGAATGTGATCTACACGTTTAGCCAAGTGGGCTATCTATGTTTAGCCATTACACATTTTAGCTACTATTTTGTGCAACAAATAGCTGTATCTTCGAGAGAACATATAATTTTTACGATGTGATTTTGTAAGTAAGACGATTTTTGTTGCGCCCACTTGTGGACAGCGCGATATAGTCGGTGTACATACGTCTGTTCGCAGTACGCACGTGCGTCCGCCTTAAAGTTTTTTTGGAATTAGGTGTTAAAGTTTTTAAAAACACTATATCTCTGAAACCGCTTCGCCGATTCACTCGAAACTTCACATGGGTGTTTGTCATGAAACATATTGTCATTCTACGCCCCACCCGTGTGGCCCCTGTGCCCAATGTCAAGGTCAAATTACTTACAGTCTGACCAGGGCCTGCACTGTTTGCCATTCAGTCAATGAAACACTGGTAAATGCATTTAATTTACAACTTTGAACCTTACCAGCGTTCACAACTACACCAAGCAATCTTAGTTTTGATTATCCACAAAACCCATAAGCCCCATTTCTCCAGTCACAGCCACATATGAGACATGCCATGTGATTTTCTACCTTTGGACATGTTCTTAGGTACAAAATCACATATGTTCTCTCTCGAAGATACAGCTATTTGTTGCACGGAACAGTAGCTACAATGCATAATGGTTAAACACAGAGCCCATTTGGCTAATCGTGTAAATCACAATCTATTTTTTGATTGGGGTATATGTGGCTCTGACTGGAGAAATGGGGCTTATGGGGTGTGTGACAAGTGTAGAGATTAAATAGCACATTTCTGTAGCAATTATATTGCTTGTTAGAAGCATGACGGGTGTTTCATTGATGGAATGGCAATCAGTGAAGATTCTGATCAGAAAATGTGTGCCCTGGTTGTAAAACCCATAGCCTTATTTATCCAGTAACAACCACACATACAAACAGGAATCTCAGTGATACATAGCTGAACCTACCTATAATGTGTCCCGTCCCTGTCCAAACCGCGAGACACATTCATGATAACGGTCTTCCTCCGCAAAGATTCGAAGGCCGCCCTCTGTCCCAGTCGTCGCCGCATCAGGCTGCTCTGCATCGAGTTCTGTAGCCACGATTATGAAATGAGGTGGCTTCTTTTTACTTTTGGAAACAATCAAAGTGAATTACTGACTCTGGTATGCAAAAGAAGTTAAAGTAAATGGGTTTAATGTCCCAGCAACAGCTAATGTCATATAGAGACGGGACCACAGTTTAAAGTCTCATCTGACAGACCAGTGGCATGGAAATACTATGAAAGTATTTTTTGATGCCTGAGGCGAGGTTTTAACCCACGACCTCCGGATTGGAAGTCAGGTGCTCTAACCCCTAGGCCACAACCCATCCCTTCCACAGTTTAAAGTCTCATCCAACAGACCAGTCGGATTGAAATACTATGAAAGCATGTTTCACGCCTAGGGTGAGGATTGAACTCACAACCTCCGGTATTGAAGTCCAATGCCATATATCCCCTAGGCCACGGCCCAGCCTGGTATGCAAGAATGAACTGTTTAACGCACCATTGATTGAAAGGATAATAGATAGGATAGAAGTCCGTGTAGATCAGTAGCCTATTTCACCAACATTGTAAAGTATACTTAGCTAAGTACACTTTGAGGGATAAATTTTCAATTTAAGTATAAATTAAATAATTTTATTACACTGAATTTATTACATTATCACAGCCATTTTGGCTGTGATAATGTAATATATTCAGTATAATAATCCTACATACTTTTAATCATCAAATATATGCAGTGGTTAGTTCTATATGAAATAATGCATTTCGGGAAAAACAAATGATTACTCTCTCAAAGTACACTTTGCTGGATAAGTATACCTTGAAATTTTGATACAGCGGCATCTACACTGTTGGCAAACATTTGGGATAGACGCCTGTGGTGTACAAATGGCTACATGTAAGTTTAGGCACATGCGATTGAACTCGCCCCAACACCACGCCCCCATCCCCCACACACAACCCACATTCCGCCATTAGACAGATCCATCTGGTCCGACTTTTTACATGTATTCTATTGTAATGAGTAGTACAGTCGGACCAGACAGATCCATCTAATGTTGAAATGGGGGAAAGTTCAATTGCCTGTGTGTTAGGGAACCCTACAGCTACATGGTATATACAAATACTCACAAGAAAATAACCTCTGAACTGATTGTAGATAATGGCTGTCAACATATTCATGAAACAGTACAGCCCTGAAATGAGTAATAAATATAGTATGGGTCTGTGCATGTATCTCCATGTCTCGCTAATATCAATTACGAAACAACTTCTGACATCAAAGCTTGACCAAACTTTAAGACTATATGAGGAATTCAATTTCTCCTGTGAAGGTTCAAATGAAAGGTTACACTATACACTTCTATTGAGAAACAAGAGTGCCAAAGGTGACAATATATGCCCGTTACGATCAGTCAAATAGAACTTTAGTTATTGCGTGGACAAAGATACAAAGTTTGAAAATCCAATATGGCCTCCAAGGGGAGATAAGTTATCGGAAAATTTTCAAAATCAATAGACTTCTTCATCGTGATAAACATGCATACTGAATTTGGTTACGATCGGTCAAGTAAAACTTGAGTTATTGCGTGGACAAGGATACAGAGTGGAACTAGAAATGTGGCCTGTCGGCACACGAATGCCCCCGCTGGCAGCCAAAGAAAACGAGGCATATTTGATTATAAGCCATTTACCCGAGCGTTAAGGTTTCGAACACACCAAGTCTGTGACCTTGACCCTGGGCTTAGTGGGGGAGGGACGAATGTGGATTTGTCACAGGGCGGTAGAGGACCATTGGAGCAATGCGTGTGTGAAATGTGAAGCAGATCCGAGCAAGGAAACAGAAATTATAAGCCATTTACCCGAGCGTTAAGGTTTCGAAAGCACCAAGTCTGTGACCTTGACCCTGGGCTTAGCGGGGGCGGGACGAATGTGGATTTGTGACAGGGCGGTAGAGGAGCATTGGAGCAATGCGTGTGTGAAATGTGAAGCAGATCCGAGCAAGGAAACAGAAATTATAAGCCATTTACCCAGCGTTAAGGTTTCGAAAGCACCAAGTCTGTGACCTTGACCCTGGGCTTAGCGGGGGCGGGACGAATGTGGATGTTTCACAGGGCAGTAGAGGACCATTGGAGCAATGCGTGTGTGAAATGTGAAGCAGATCCCAGCAAGGAAACAGAAATTATAAGCCATTTACGCAGCGTTAAGGTTTCGAAAGCACCAAGTCTGTGACCTTGACCCTGGGCTTAGCGGGGGCGGGACGAATGTGGATTTGTCACAGGGTGGTAGAGGACCATTGGAGCAATGCGTGTGTGAAATGTGAAGCAGATCCGAGCAAGGAAACAGAAATTATAAGCCATTTACACAGCGTTAAGGTTTTGGGGGCATAAAAATTAACAAGAGTTCCGAAGGTCACAATATACGCCCGTCGAGGCAAGGCCAGTCAACAAGAGGAGATAACTCACTGAAAACCAATAGGCTTCTTCATCTTGCCTTGATAAACATGCATACCAAATTTTATTACGATCGGTGAAGTAGAACTTGAGTTATTGTTTGGACAAGGATACAGAGTGCAAAAAATAAAAATGGCCGCCAAGGGGAGATAAGTCATCGGAAATTATTTAAAACTAGAAATGTGGCCTATCGGCACACGAATGCCCCCGCTGGCAGCCAAAGAAAACGAGGCATATTTGATTATAAGCCATTTACCCGAGCGTTAAGGTTTCGAACGCACCAAGTCTGTGACCTTGACCCTAGGCTTAGCGGGGGCGGGACGAATGTGGATTTGTCACAGGGCAGTAGAGGACCATTGGAGCAATGCGTGTGTGAAATGTGAAGCAGATCCGAGCAAGGAAACAGAAATTATAAGCCATTTACCCAGTGTTAAGGTTTTGAAAGCACCAAGTCTGTGACCTTGACCCTGGGCTTAGCGGGGTGGGACGATGTGGATTTGTCAGGGCGGTAAGAGGACCATTGGAGCAATGCGTGTGTGAAATTTGTGAAGCAGATCCGAGCAGGAAACAGAAATTATAAAGCCATTTACCCAGGTTAAGGTTTCGAGCACAAGTCTGATGACCTTGACTGGGAATTAGCGGGGGACGAATGTGGATTTGTCGGCGGTAGAGGACCATGGAGCAATGCGTGTGTGAAATGTGAAGCAGATCCGAGCAAGGAAACAGAAATTATAAGCCATTTACCCAGCGTTAAGGTTTCGAAAGCACCAAGTCTGTGACCTTGACCCTGGGCTTAGCGGCGGGACGAATATGGATTTGTCACAGGGCGTAGAGGACCATTGGAGCAATGCGTGTGTGAAATGTGAAGCAGATCCGAGCAAGGAAACAGAAATTATTAAGCCATTTACCCACCCGCGTTAAGGTTTCGAAACGCACCAAGTCTGTGACCTTGACCCTGGGCTTCAGCGGGGGCGGGACGAATGTGGATTTGTCACAGGGCGGTAGAGGACCATTAGAGCAATGCGTGTGTGAAATGTGAAGCAGATCCGAGCAAGGAAACAGAAATTATAAGCCATTTACCCAACGTTAAGGTTTCGAAAGCACCAAGTCTGTGACCTTGACCCTGGGCTTAGCGGGGGCGGGACGAATGTGGATTTGTCACAGGGCGGTAGTAGGGACCATTGGAGCAATGCGTGTGTGAAATGTGAAGCAGATCCGAGCAAGGAAACAAAAATTATAAGCCATTTACCCAGCGTTAAAGGTTTCGAAAGCACCAAGTCTGTGACCTTGAACCCTGGGCTTAGCGGGGGCGGGACGAACGAAGGATTTGTCACAGGGCGGTAGAGGACCATTGGAGCAATGCGTGTGTGAAATGTGAAGCAGATCCGAGCAAGGAAAACAGAAATTATAAGCCATTTACCCAGCGTTAAGTTTCGAACGCACCCAAGTCTAGTGGACCTTGACCCACCTGGCTTAGTCGTCCGGGAGCGAATGTGGATTTGTCACCAGGGCGGGGGTATTTGAGGGACCATTAGGAGCAATGCGTGTGAAA
>CM055265.1:45790101-45823945 GCA_029237695.1 Conchocele bisecta | reverse complement strand
ATTGACACATTGATCATTGCCATGACTACAAGGATACATACCAATGATTAGAAACACAATGAAAAACAAGGCAAACAATCGGTTCTTTCTGTAGGCGGGTAACGTTACTGAAAATATACAAGAAGATAATTTCAAAATGTAAAACTAACAAATGTTTGAAACAAGATTTGGAAAAACAGTTTGTTATAATCCTGAAATAAGTAAATACATCATTAAAATTAAAATCATCATTAAATATGGCTGTGTCTGGAGAAATTGGGCTTATGGGATTTGTGACCAGTGTAGCTCCTGATCAAATAGCACAGTATTGTAGTCTGATAACGATCTATATTGTTTGTTAGAAATATGGCAGGCATTCCATTGATGAAATGGTGAACAATGCAGATCCGGATCAGACTGTGTGCATGCTCAGGCTAATCTGGATCTACACTGGTCGCAAAACCAATAAGCCCCATTTCTCCAATCACAGCCACAGATATGTACAATGTTTATATTAAAACTAATTAAAACATTTTCATATCAATAGCAGAGGTCCATGGGGAGCAAATAGCACGCTAGAAAACAAGCTCTGCCATACAACTCAATGGAAGAAAACAAGAAATCCGCCATGGAAGAGGTATCGCGCCTGCCGAGGCATTTGACCGTGTTGTGAAAAAAACAATAACTTTAACGCATTTGCCTTACAAAAAAAGCGAACAACGCGGACGACAACGCGGACGACGACGACGCGGACGACAGAAAAAGCGCCGACTATAGTCGCGCCTCAGCTAAAGCAGGCGCGACAATAAAACCTGTCCATTGATGTAATCCAAACAATTGCGAGACAAAAATTGAAAACGGTCTGGAGGAAAAAGTAATTTTTATGGAAATGGATTTTCAGCCATTTCGCTGGCTGAAAACACATTTCCATAAAAAAATAACTTTTTTCTCCGTAGTTTTTTCTATATACATCCAATAATTGTTTCAATTACATCAATAAACAATATTAACCCTTTCAACACCACAGGCCTGTATAATGTTATTGGCAAACAGTGTAGATCCAGATGATCCGGCTCTTTGACGAGCCGTCTCATCAAGATCTTACAAATTTTGCAAGTAATTTTCAGTTTTTTAAGCACAAAAACACCCCATTTTAATAAATGGACTAGTCCGAAAATCATTTTGTGACGGTTGGATTGGTGCGGAAATTAACATGTAAAAATCCATTCCAGTTAAGGGTTAAGTGAATCAGATAATAACTGTACAAGACAGTTGCAGGACAAACACAGTGACATTTCCATAGTCAACAAAGAGGCAGAACTCCGGAAGGATCAGATGCAGAGCTAATTGTATTAGTCCAGTGGCACAGTCAGGGTACCTAGAAGTTTTCTCCTAAAATCATTTCTTTGCATTTTTGATTAGTCCATGTCATGTAGTAACAGAATCCACCGGGTGTGGACTTCAACCTGGCTTGGCTTTTTCAAAATCCAAGATGGCCGCCAAGATGGCCGCCAAAATGCTAGAAATGGCATAAGTTCTGAACTAATTGACTTAGGAAGGTGATCCTGGTGTCTAAACATAGGTTTACTGGGTCAGAGATTCTGTTTCTGATGTGAAATGTATGTTTCGAATTTGTCCTGTATATACAAATCCAAGATGGCCTCCAAGATGGCCGCCAAAATACTAGAAATGGCATAACTTCTGAACAAATTGAGTAGGAAGGTGATCTTGGCGCCCAGACATAGGTTTTCAGGGACAGAGATTCTGTTTCTGATGTGAAATGTATGTTTCGAGTTAGTCCTGTATATACAAATCCAAGATGGCCGCCAAGATGGCCGCCAAAATGCTACTAATGGCATAACTTCTAAACAAATTGACGTAGGAAGGTGATATTGGTGTCTAGACATAGGTTTTCGGGGTCAGGGATTCTGTTTCTGATGTGAAATGTATGTTTAGAGTTAGTCATGTATAGAAAAATCCCAGATGGCCGCCAAAATGCATATAAAAATCCAAGATGGCCACCAAGATGGCCGCCAAAATGCAAAAACAAATTGACTAAGGAAGGTAAGCTTGGGTCTAAACATAGGATTGCATGGTCAAATATTCTGTTTCTGATGTCAAATATGTGTTTCGACTTAGTCCTATGTATAAAAACCCAAGATGGCCGCTAAGATCACAGCCAAAATGTTAAAATGACACAACTTTATGACAAATTGACTTAGGAATGTGATCTTTGGTTTCTAGATATCGGGTTTTTGGTGGGGTGGGGGGGGGGGGGGGGGGGGGGGGGGGGGGGGGGGGGGTGTGGGGGGGGGGGGGGGGGGGGGGGGGGGGGGTGGGGGGGGGGGGGGGGGGGGGGGGGGGGGGGGGGGGGGGGGGGGGGGGGGGGGGGGGGGGGGGGGGGGGGGGGGGGGGGGGGGGGGTGACCAATATTGGTGTTGGTGTTGCAGGAAAATCAAATATGACCTACAGAATGACTGCTTAATTTTTTAAAAAATAAAAATCATTTTAATTATTTAAGTCATACATGACATAGAGCGTTGATTAATAATGATCAGTTGTTGAAATCTTATTCAGTCATCTGATGAAAATAGCTGATGCCAACAATTATTGTTGGAAACATAGGGACCTTGTGGTTTGATATGTGTATGTGTACGTCTACTTGTAGCCAAGGAAATACATGTATGATCTCCATTCAACCAACGACAAGTGTTTGCCTACATGTGCGATGCAATATACGAAACAAATAAGCGAAACCAGTGAAAACCATGTGATTGTTTTCGCAACCAAGTTGTGTAGAAACATGTACGTGTTGATACAGTACATGTAGACGTTCATGTACACATTTCAAATGACATGGCCCCTAATAGATCTATGTGTCTGGTGATAAAAACAGATTTAACGTAGTGTCAGTAAACATAATACATTTGTGCCATGGTGATGAATAATGAACAACATACGGCTACGCTGGTCACAATGGCGAGATTGTAACAATACATGTCACTATGCAATGGCTCATTCATGAAGTTAATGTCTGTGTTCGTGAATTGTGAACGTTTCAGGAAATACACACCCTTTCACATTTGCATCAATAATGAGTTACAACATGCATATTGAAAGAACATCAGCATTGATAATGTATATATGTGTAATTATCATTATGCTACAATTACTCAGAATTAGTACATTCGTCTGGCACATCCTCGTCATCATCATCCTCAGTAGACAGCTTGTCATTGAATGGGTTATGGCAGTCAAGCCCTAACCCACAGCCACAAAAGATGGTACATGCGACTTGGCGTCCAGTGCATCCGCAGTGTTGCCTTTACACGGCTCGTTCCGACTCACAGCCACATCGAATGAGCTTGAGAACAGTTTCAGGAGCTAGAGGTACTCCCCCAACAACAATCAGTGCGAGGAGATAGAGCTTTATTGACATGGTCTGCCTCCCATCCAAACTCTTCTGGGTTAAGGGTAGGTGGATCCGCTTCTAGAGCCCCATACCACTGTGCAACTTGATAATGACATCTGAACACATTTTGGACGAATGCCGGAGTTGTTGGTGGGAGAGAGCACAGTTTTGGGGCAGATGAAGTACTCTTTCCGGTTTTCAGCGCCCACATGCGTTGGCGGCACTCTGTCATGGAGTCACACTTGAGTTTGCTACCATAACATGCAACCATAAACGTGGTTGCCTCCGTCTCAACCTGCTTCATATCACCATCCACTTTACCAACAGTGTCGAGTTTAAGTCCTTTCTTTGCCACTGATATTGCCGTTACCTTTCAACTCCGTAAGTGGCCGCCACAGTATCGCATCCACTTATGGCATGAAGGGCCAGGACCTGTGAGGTGATATCGGAGTGCTTCTTCACTGTTGCTGGGATGTCAACACATGTACGGCCATGAATGGGAGACTGCATAATCATGGGACACTGCAGGTTCTGTGATGCATAGTGGTGGAGCAGTAACGCGAAAAACATCTGTGTCATCAGCTACGACGGCGACTCTGGCCTGTGGATCCTGGCCAAGGAAAATGGCCTGCTGGGTCATGATGATATCTGCCTCCTCGTGTTTAGAAGTCAGTTGTACATGAGGTAGTTTTCGCCCCTTGAACACCTGTATAGGAACTGCATCATCTCCAGTCACCACAAGGTGATGGTCATGTGTTGCATGCCTGAGGAAATCGCTATCAGTCAGGATGTGTTCACAAATCAAGTGATTCATCTGTACCTTGTTGTGCGTACTTCTGAGCACCGAATCACGGGGTGGAAGTGGTGACTTCAGATTGAGTTTGTGGACCCGTGCGGACGTCGTGGATCGCGTTGCTCGGGTGCTGCTCTTGGTTGAGTAGTCAAGGTACCTGTCAAATGCAAGATACACATCACTCTTAGTGAGTTTGGAGTCCAACCAAACTTTGAAACCTTGAACAAACGTCTGAACAGTGCCTTTGCAGGCCAGTCAATCGTCCGAGAACAGCCGAGACATCGAAGACCACCACAGTTGGAGAGCCCCAACTTCTCAATGCCACTTCTACGGCAAGAGTTTTCTTGAGTATTGATTTGCCGGTCGCCACTCTCATGCTCCCATCGGCATTGAACATGGATGGTGGGTATGCTGCCAGCTCGGTTGCGAGTACTTGTGGTAAGTCAATATCTCTGTTGCTAACTAGAAGACCTATTACTCTGGCATAGATGGCCTCCTGATCCAACACTTTGTGTTCACCAACAAGAACATGCTTTTTTCTGGGAAGCGAAGGTCGCAACATGCTTGGAGAGCCTGCCATAAAATCCATCTGGCCACGTGGTCTCAAACTGTGTTAGCAGCTCCTTGCCGATTTCGATGGCGCTGTCAACATTCACTGCAGAGTTTGCAATTTGTCCTGTCGAAATATTCAGTAGAGCTCCAGCTTCATGTGAGTCGGGATCCATTGGATCAATGCAACTTTCGAGAGTTGTTCGTATTGAGGCCCGATCTTCTGCATCTCGTCGTACACGGAATGTGTCCTCCTCCTTGTGCGTCATCTGTACGGAATCGGAACTGCCTGTCATTCTTCGTAGATCATTGGTAAGTGTCTGCACAGCATTCCTACTATGTACCCAAGTTGCCATTGTTTGAGCGTTTTGGGTGTCACCAATGACCCCTTGTGGACCGTGTCCTTTCCTCATCCAGGTGGTCTCAATGAATTGGTCTGTTGGCATTCCATTCCACAGGCCATCCATGTGATGCATGGTTTGTTCGCCTTTGATGAATTTATCCTCGAGTTCAGGCCCCAAACACGTCATCGACCGAACATAATACAGTCCATATCTAGCGTAGTTGTGGTGATTGGCCGCGAACATGTAGGGCAACATAGCTTCTGCTGTTGTGATGTGGAGTGGCCAGTCGCCTTCATGTGATGCTCTGCTGAATTGCATCATCAAAAACGTGGGACCAGGATCACCTTCCTAAGTCAATTAGTTCAGAACTTATGCCATTTCTAGCATTTTGGCGGCCATCTTGGCGGCCATCTTGGATTTTGAAAAAGCCAAGCCAGGTTGAAGTCCACACCCGGTGGATTCTGTTTCTACATGCCATGGTCTAATCAAAAATGCAAAAAAATGATTTTAGGAGTAAATTTATACCTTTTGGGAAAATATGGGGTTGAGCCACCTGACTATATTGCATTACACACACCTGTACTTGGTGGTTGGTAAATATACTGAGTATGAAATGGACGGATGAACAATGTAGAGTTACATGTAGAACGTTGTCCACGGGGCGTAATGAAAACAGCAGAGGGCAATAGTGATTTCCCACCTTTAACCCTTACACTCTGAATTAAATTTTGTCGTCTGTTGTATATTTTTTGTTTTCGATTCTTCTCACCAAAAACATGATTTGACAGCAATTTAGAATGATTTCCAATGGAAATTATTCTAAAGTGCTGTCAAACCATGTTTTTATTGAGAAAGAAGGCAAAATATAACGAAACAGCAGACGACAATTTTCGTGTTCAGAAGTCTAAGGGTTAAGGACTAAGCTGGAATGGATGTGTTACATTATGCAGACTTACCATCGGGATTGTTAGCTGTGGTCAACAGGACGAGGAGGCTCATGAACGACGCCGTCAACGTGCGGAAATACTGGGACTCATCACCTGACTGGTGAAATATAAGGATTATGGTGGATGATATGGATTGGTTGGTTGAGTTTCATTGATTAACATAATTGGCTGTGGCTGGCGAAATGACTTATATGCGATCAGTGCATTTGTATATTGTTATTATGGTCAGCACTGTTCGCTATTCAGCCAGTGAACATATATCCTGTTAACAAATAGTTTCTGGCATATGAGGGCTGGCAGATGATAAAACGGCCCTTACGATGTGTGTCACTAGTGTACATACTTATCATTTGTGATACTAGAAGTCCAATGTTGCAAGTGGAGGATGGGTATTGTTCCTTGATTATGTTTTAGGCATACATGTAGTATGGTCTTGTTTTCCAAATGTCATTGCTGACTACAGAAATGGGGATTATGGCACCGGTGGTCAGTCTAGCTCCCGACCTGCTAGCGGACATTCCACTGTTTGTTACGAGCTATCATGAAACATGCATGATAGATAACTCGTAACAAACAGTGGAATGTCCGCTAGCAGGTCGGGAGCTAGACTGACTGACTTACTGACAGACGAACAGTGTAGACCTAATGTGAATACAGCTCACAAAGGCCATCAGCCCCAGCAGTCCCAGTTAACCTGTTCACCCAATATGTAATGGATATGGACTTTCCATGTAGAACTATTCCATTAATCCGAAAAATTGGTGTTTTATAAAAAATCAGAAAACATCAACAAACAGTTACGAGCCATCTCATCTTGATCTACACTGTCTCAGAGGCGTCGGAAGTTGGGCGGCAGGGGCGGCAACCGCCGCCCCAATATTTGGACCAAAAATAAAAGGTGTCTCTTAAATGCAGTAGAATGCAGGAAATGGCATCTAGAAGTAAAAAAAAATGTCCGGGCCCCCCTAGCACTAATTCGCTTTGCTCAGGTCAACATTCGCCTCCCCAATATTAATTTGCTTCCGACGCCTCTGCGTTTGCAAACATTCGGAAAGCAATCTGGTTAACCCTTTAAACACTACATACCTCTTTAGTAGTGTTTGCAAACAGTGTAGATCCAGATGAGCTGGTTTTAACGAGCCATCACTTCAGGATCTGCACTTTTTGCAAGTAATTTTCCTATATTTTAGAAAAAAACAAAACATACTTGAACTAGTCTGAAAATCATTTTATGACGACTGAATTTGTTGGAAAATTAACATATCGCAGTCCATTCCAGTTATTTAGGGTTGAAAGGGCATAATCCTTACAATGACGACTTAAATTATGTCGTCTGCTGTTTATTTTTTATTTCAATTTTTCTCAACAAAAACATGGTCTGGCAGCACTTTAGAATCATTTCCAATGGAAATGATTCTAAAGAGCTGCCAAACCATGTTCTTCTTGAGAAAAAGAAAAAATATGAAACAATATCAGACAACAATTTTTTCGCATGAGGCCGATACATACTGGGTCTGAGCCATTGGTATGGTTATCAATCACATAGACATTATCTGTTGGATCCACTGTTTCCTGAAATTGACAAGTAAGTATATTCAGTTAAAGTGTGGAATTTAAATGGTTCAATATCATTCAAACGTGTTTATTTAAAGCAGCTGCGGCATTGCTTATGTAAGTTTGTTAGTAATCAAGTATCACTAAGAACTAGAAATGGACGCTACAACCGCATTAGTATCCTGCTCCCCAAGACAAAAGAAAATCAGTCTAAAAAGAACATGCTCTGAATATGAAAACAGTGAGCAAAAAAAACAAAATGAGATAACCAGCTACTCAGTGATGCGAGTCGTCATTCTTGCGCGCGTCACATTTTGGGTGTCGTCGTGTATGAATGTGTGAAGTTTCATGAAAATACAGTGGAAGATCGATCTCTCAAACCGGTCTCTGTCGAACACTCCGGAAAACTCGAACTCGTCCTGTGGTCCCTTGGTCAGTCAATCAACGTAAAGTACTATTGATAGCTCGAACAGGTAAGTCTGTCGCCAGCTGATCTGTTTGCCTAACGAGGTGTGAATATCACGATTGGTGGTCTGTTTGATTTGTTTCGCTTGACAGGTGGTGACATTAAATCACGAATTTAAAAATTAAACGGTGTTAATTCCACGTCAAGATGACCATGATAATGAATTAATTTGAACAAAATTCGCCTTTAAATATTTAATTGAATTTTAACTGTCACATCAGTGAATTATGAGTGATTCACTTTTTTTTTTTTTGTGTTTTGTGAAATTTCGTTTAAATTTTATTTGTACATTTTATATATTTAATAAACCAGTGTGCTATGTATAGACACTTTCTTTGGATATGATGTTTCGCACCTGTCTACTTTCGTTTATTGAATGTTATTTTACGCCGATCTTTTGCAAACACTTTACTGCTTGTGTATGCAAATGATCCGTGATAAAAAAAATTCACTCGCAATAAAAATGGTTGTCAAGCTTAATTATATAGCATAGTAAAATAAACACGTTTACAATGGGAATGTTGCTCACGACAACTTCCGGTTTCGATATGAAAAAAACACAAAACAAAGACAAGACGGTTTGTAATATTCAGTTTAATTAACAGTTTATTTATTTACGTATGCATACATGTACATATTGAAATAAAATAATTAGTTCATTATAGTTGTTTACTTGATATTTCTTCCAGAAGGCCATACAAACATCAATCAATGGTGTCATTCCTAAATGGAATGAAATCACTGACTTAGTGACTAGTATTTATTTTCTTTCCCTCGAACTACGCCCGACTCAAACTTATATTCGAGTCCGTTGCCGGTTCGAGAGATCGATCTTCCACTGTATTCCAAAGGTTATTCGAGCTCAGGACCACAAAATCAGTGCGCGAATAAAACAAAGGGAGGTAACTAAAACATTAGTAAAACAAGAGTTGTCATTCTTGCATGTGACACACCTTTGGGTCATGGTCTATGATGTGGGAAGTTTCTAAATATTACAAAGGGTATTCGAGTTATGCTCGTGACACAAAATCAGTGCGCAAAAACATGGAGAGAGATAACCAAAAAAATAATTGAAGCAAGAGTTGCAATTCTTGTGTGTGACACACCTTTTGGTCGTGGTCTATAAATGTGTTTCATGAAAATATACAAAACAAGAGGGCCATGATGGCCCTAATTCGCTCACCTGACTCCATGACACGGGTCACACCCATTTTTTACCCGGGGTCACCAGTTTAACACCTTTGAAACAGCATTCTACATCGATCATTCCTACCAAGTTTCATCGAAATCCATCCAGCAGTTCATGAGAAGAAGATTTTTTAAGAATTTATGCAATTTTTAAATGGCCATCTTGGATTAGCGATGACCTCCATTTTAACAAATATGAAAAGGCTTCACCCATGGACCATAACTTTTAAGTTTGGCTACCAGTTCATGTGAAGAAGAATTTTGAAATCTGTAATAAAAGAACGACGTTTTGACCTTTCGGCGGCCATCTTGGATGACATAACAATCCGATTTCTACCAAAAATTCACCAGAGTGATCGCCTCATTGATACCTTCAATTTGATATATAACATGACCATATTCGATCAAAAATAAAATTTGACCCAATTTGACCCCAAGGGCCACCATTTTTGACCCCGGGGTCACCATTTTAACAACTTTGAAAGAGCATTGTACATCAATCATTACTACCAAGTTTCGTCGAAATCCGGCTAGCGATTCATGAGAAGAAGATTTTTTAAGAATTTATGCTATTTTTAGACGGCGGCCATATTGGATTAGCGATGACCTCCATTTTAACAAATCTGAAAAGGCTTCACCCATGGACCATAACTTTTAAGTTTGGCTACCATGGGCCAAGCGGTTCATGCGAAGAGTTTGTTTGTTTGTTTATTGGTGTTTAACGGCCTATCAACAGCTAAGGTCATGTAAGGCCGGGCAAACAGGTTCGATCCTGTTTTAACCTGCTGCATTGGGGGGAAAATCCCAAAATCAGAACGGAATATTTACATCGAGATACAACATATTCAGCCCTGAAATTAGAATAACCTGACCTGGTGCCAGGTCCATACCGCACCAAAGTCACTTGGCCCCTTCCCCTATTTAAAAGAAATACCGGTAGTATTACTCTTATAGGGGTATAACCAGATTCAACTGTCACATACAAAATGCCAAAGACGTATGTAAGGGCCAAACCAGGTCTCCAGTCGGGATTCCGGTAAGGATGAACCCCGATCGTTAAATTACCCATCGTGTGCTCCCACCTGCCACCCACTCATGTGAAGAGGAATTTTGAAATCTCTAATAAAAGAACGACCTTTTGACCTTTCGGCGGCCATCTTGGATGACATAACCATCCGATTTCTACAAAAATATGCACCTCGCCTCGTTGATACCTTCAATTTGATGACCATATTCGGTCAAAAATAAAATTTGACCCCAATTTGACCCCACGGGCCACGCCCATTTTTGACCCCGGGGTCACCATTTTAACAACTTTGAAAGAGCATTGTACATCGATCATTCCTACCAAGTTTTGTCGAAATCTGGTTGGCGGTTAGACGACAGCCATCTTGGATTTTAACAATTTTGTAATCCCCCTACCTAAGGACCATGACCATGAAGTTTGGTGATTAGGCTCAATGGTTACCGAGAAGAAGACGTTTGAAAATGTTCACCGACGGACGATGACGGACGACGGACACATTGCGGTAACAATAGCTCACATGAACTTCGCTCAGTTGAGCTAAAAAGGTTATTCGAGCTATGCTCCGGACACGAAAGTGACTGCAGCAGAAGGGAAATGACGTCATATCCAAATTATCTGCTGACTTTCGTCTGGGGGATACAATAAAATGATGATCAAACATATAGATATCATAACCTCATGTAGCTGAGAAACAGCCTGTATGTGGAGGTGTATGCTAGGACAACTGGGGCCCGTTTCAATAAACTTCATATGACTAAAATGTTTGTAAGTGCAAACTTATGATAGTCTGTAAATTTCACATTAACAATGATTTCTTGTAAACAATTATTGGGTTTACATTTATTGAGCATAGTCTGGATAATTATGTAAATGCATCAATTGAAATTTCCAGACGAACCTAAATTTGCGCTTACGATCATTTTAGTCGTACAAAGTTTAGTGAAACGGTCCCAGGATACCCTTGTGATCATTATCGACAGCTACCTGCTTACATGGACAAGGAAACTTTTAAGTTTATGTGTGCTCACATATAAACTGGTGCTGTACTCCTCACCAATGTAAAATATTTCACACCGAAAAATGCACCGGTTTCCTGACGAGATTCCACTCAGCACCACTTAGAGCTATCGTATAAACACATTTATCGTCTAGTAACCGGCACACATTTCACGCGCCGCTTACTAGACGAAAATGAAAATAAGTTTATGAACAATATTCTGCATGTAGCTGAATGGGAATTCGTCAGCAATCTGGTGTCTATTTCGATGTGAACCATTTTACACTGCTGTGGGGGGCAGAACCATTGATATATGTGGATGTGACTGGAGAAATTGGTAGTATGGGTTTGGCAACCAGTGTAGATCCAGATCAGCCTGCCCAGTCTGATCAGGATCTGCACTGTTTGCCATTCCATCAATGAAACACCTGTCATGCTTGTAACAAGCAATATCGATGGTACAGGAATGTTCTAGTTGATCAGGGGGCCGTTTCACTAAACTTTGTACGACTAAAATGTTCGCAAGTGCAAAATTATGATAGTCTGTAACAATGTTTTCCTGTAAACAATTATTGGATTTACATTTATTGAGCATAGGCTGCATGTGCAGCCTATGCTCAATAAATGTTAATCCATCAATTGAAATTTTCAGACGATCCAAAATTTGCACTTACAAATATTTTAATCGTACAAAGTTTAGTGAAACAGCCCCCAGGAGCTACACTGGTAACAAATGCCATAAGCGACATTTCTCCAGTCACAGCCACATATGTGCGATATAACACTTACCGTGATAGTGGGGAACAGCAGCATGCCAAACAAGGTGAATACATACAAGTGTAGTGCCATCAGTAACAGCACCCTGAAATACAACACCAGTAGGAAATATTCCCACTACCGTAATAACCCTAAATATTCGGACACCATTTATTTGGGGAAACACATAAACTATATGGTTTCCCTACAACAGTGAGCATGTCAATATTTAGGCTTAATATGCCAGTATTTGTTTACTCAAAATATCAATGTATTTGGATACAATTTGCTTCCCAAAGCAAATTGTGTCCGAATATATAGGGTTATTACGGTATGATGATAAAGTCGAATAGATAGAGACAAATCTGTGCTTCCAAAATGTTTATGAAACTAGAAACGGATGCCCCACATACCACTTTGACAGTAAACGAGGCAAAATTGCAAAATTCTAAGTCCAAAAGGGGGAGATAATCCATGGCGCAGTGTCAAATCAAAAATAGAAATTCACACCATAAAGATGCTACATACCAAGTATCAAGCCTGCAGTTGTTACAGTTTTAATTTTTTGCAACTCCAAAAGGGGAGATAATCCATGACCGGAGGTCGAATAAACAAGAGGGCCATGATGTAATTCGCTCACCTGACTCCATGAACACCAGAGGAGAATGTGACATTGAGTTCATATATGTTTTTAAAAACATTGTGCTATTTTTAGATGGCGGTCATCTTGGATTAAGCGATGACTCTCATTTTACCAAATCTGAAAATGCTTCACCCAAGGATCTTAACTTACTATGAAGTTTGGCCAGCATCGGCCATGTGGTTCCTGAGAAAGACGTTCAAAATCTCGAATAAATGGACCTTTTAGCGGCCATCATGGATGACATAATCATCCGATTCCGACAAATATTGCACCAGAGCAATCGCCTCATCGATACCTTCAATTTGACATATAACATGAGCATATTTGTTAAAAAACAATTTGACCCCACAGGCCACGCCCATTTTGGACCCCGGGGTCACCATTTTAACACCTTTGAAAGAGCATTGTACATCGATCATTCCTACAAAGTTTTGTCGAAGATTATTGAAGAATTTGTACTATTTTTAGACGGTGGCCATCCTGGCTTACGTAATGACGCCATTTTAACAATTTTGTAATCCCCCTACCTAAGGACCATGACCATGAAGTTTGGTGACTAAAGGCCCAATGGTTACCGAGGAGAAGACGTTTGAAAATGTTCACGGACGGACGACGGACGGACGTACGGACGGACGGACGGACACATTGCGGTAACAATAGCTCACATGAGCTTCGCTCAGGTGAGCTAAACAGGAAGGAAGGAAGCGATAGACTAAGTATTAAGCCACCAGCTATTACAGTTTAAAATTTTGTGAGTTACAAGGCAAAATTGTCAAATTCTAACTGAAGTCCAAAAGGGGAAGATAAACCATGACCCCGGGTTCAAATAAAAAGTTTAAATTAAGTTTGCACATCTACACATCATATAAGGAAGCTACATACCAAGTGTCAAGCCTCCAGCTATTACGGTTTAAATGTTTTATGAGATGTCGCACGAAGGTCATTTGATTCTCACTGAATTGTGGTGCACTCACTGGCTGATGATAATGTGCAAGTAAGGTGACTGTAGAGTTAATACTATTGAAGATACAAGCTCAAATAAAACCTTTAACCAAAGGAAATAAGTATATAAATATTGTATTGTAGGTCAAGGTCAAGCAAAGGTCAATACAATTCACATTGGGTCGCGGTGCACATCACTGGCTCATGATAGTGTGCAAGTATGGTGGCTGTAGACCAAATACTATTGAAGATACAAGCTCAATCAAAAACTTTAACCAAGAGTAATAACAATGTAAACATTGAAAATGGTGGCTGTAGGCCTAATTGAAGATACAAGCTGAAACAAAAACTTTGACCCTGTGACGGACGGAGGGATGGACAAAGGATGGACAAAGGTAACACTAACTAAATGCCCCCCTCCACTCTTGTGGTGGGGCCAAAAAAATACAGCAGACACAGTTAGTTTCTTAGTTTAACTATTAACCCTTTCACCCCAAAGTAACTGGAATGGATTTTGATACGTTAATTTTGCAACCAATCCGATTGTCACAAAAGTATTTTCAAACTAGTCCATTTATGAAAAGGGTGTGTTTTTGTTCTCAAAAATATGAAAATGACTTGCAAAAAGTGCAGATCCTGATGAGACGGCTCGTCACGAGCCGGCTCATCTGGATCTACACATTTTGCCAATACCAAAAATTTACAAGTTTCCTAAATTTCATATCAAATGGAAATTCTGTTTATCACATGACTTCACACTCCAAATAGCAGAAATCTTGGAGATATCCGATACGGTTCAGTGAGAATACGCCATTGACTATTTTTGCATCAATTTGAAAATCTCCACAAAGTAAAGTAGTTTTATACTACCATTAAACATATTATAAATATGCAATATTATAGGTTCCCGTCCTTTGTAAGCGCTTCATATTACAAAACGGGAGTGAATTTTGACAATTGTAGTGATTTACTGTTTAAAATAGTATGACATCAACGTCAAAATTTTTTGCTTTGACGCGCCATTAAGGACATGATATGGACCATTTTCGTTTTGTCGTTCGGCCTAACATTGGCGCATAATACAAATACATAATTAGGACGATAGTGGCCAGCCAATCAAATTCGCTGCAGGTATTATTACACATCAGGGTTCAATTTTGGGGGTGACTTGGACGAAGGCGTCGCTTTTTTTTCGCCCAAGTCCCTCTATGTGTCCGGCAAGGAGAAGTGCACTTCGCCTTAAAAAATCTCGCAAAATATCGGAAATTCGAAAAATAAGCTGGAACCAAATTTGTTCAGGTAATCCCCATTTCCCACCCAGTGACCTAAATCTCGCTAATTGCAGGCCTGCCAAACTGTTTACAATACCATTTGTTTTACGACACCCGATTGTTTGACCAAATTTTCATCACATCATTATGCGATTCACTAAAATCATGCCTACCAGTTGTGACAACAAGTCACGGGTCGATAGTTTCAATAATCCCCTAACCAAACATTGCTTCTGGCTACTATAATTGTCAGTTCAAAACACGTGTTATTCTCGTGGCGAAGTTATTTATACAGTACAGCCAATCGCTGGTAAGTAAAGGCAGCCCTTAGTAGCATGATTGACAGGTTACTGTTACGAAAGACGTCGGCAATAGATCTATCAGCGATTGATCATGAACCCGGTATAGTTAACTCCCTCCGAATACTCTCAACCGGACAAACAAACACATGCAAACACGCGTTTTAACGGGCGCCAGATGCGAGTCGTTTCTGGGTCAGGCTAGTAAATATTATAAGCTGGGTCACCCGGTGGCGAACAAATTTCGTAGTTGTTCTACACACATTTTTGTCAGCTTATGACGCTTTGTGGGATACCATTTCCGAAATAAAAATAGCATCCAATCGTTAGCTACGATTGTGGGCATACCCACTCGAGGCGCCACCTGACGAACATAGTCGTGGCCTACGTCGGCAATATATCTATCAGCGATTGATCATGAACCCGGTGTAGTTAACTCCCTCCGAATACTCTCAACCAGACAAACAAACACATGCAAACACGCGTTTTAACGGGCGCCAGATCGATGCGAGTTGTTTCTGGCTAGTGAAAATAATAAGCTGGGTCGCCCAGTGGCGAATGAATTTAGTAGTTGTCTACACACATTTTTGTCAGCTTATGACGCTTTGTGGGATACCATTTCCGAAATAAAAATAGCATCCAATCGTTAGCTACGATTGTGGGCATACCCACGCATACCCACTCGAGGCGCCACCTGACGAACATAGTCGTGGCCTACACAGCGGATGCGGAAGGCCCATGATTGCAACTTTCTTTTTCGCAGAAAAGTGTGAAAGAATTAAATACGAAATCGATATATTCTAATGAAATCCTTTGATGCCGAAAACAAGTTTTGTTTATTACATTACTAACTGTTTATTTCAACCAAATATGGCTAACTACAATTTCGGCGATTTCTTCTTTTGCAACTTTTTCCAATTGATGTTAACATAACCCAATTTTGATGATAATTCAGTTTGGTAATAAATAAATACACAGAATTTATGCACATCCAAATTCATAAACGATATTTATGTACACAGTTAAAGAGGTTCAAATGGGTGGTAACAATATATACTTTTTTTTCTTTTTTCAAATTCTACAATCTACTACATTCGATTCCCAGCCCCCCCCCCCCCCACCAATTGAAATCAGAAGTAGTGTGTATCAAAAAGCAATGTATCTTTATCATGCTACAGAAAACAATAAACAGACCCACAAATATAGCATATTTTCTTATTATTCCATGAAAACACATCTTGGTATTTCATTAGAATTGTCTCCAAGCCAAGGAGACAATTCTAATGAAATACCAAGATGTGTTTTCATTTAGAAGCAAACTATTCAATAAGCGCGATCTGCTGATGTGTAAACTATTCAATAAGCGCGGTCTGCTGATGTGTAAACTATTCAATAAGCGCGGTCTGCTGATGTGTAAACAGTAGTGTGATTCCATTTTACCCAATTAAAATTTTGAAATACCCAATTGCTTCAGAAATGATGAGTGACAATACTCAATTACTAATTCCTTATCTGGAACCCTGCTGTCAGTTCTTAGCAGCAAGAGTACTAGTAGAAGAAAATAATCCCAAATTTTAAATGCATTAAATATGGTATAACTAAAATAAATGCATACCTATTATTTTAATATAGAAATTATCGGAGTGAAATAGTTGTGATTACATTTGTTACCACTTGCAAAACGCAGAATAGATGGCCACGGCCAACATATCACACCTGACGAGGTATTTGATGGTACCAGAGTGAATGCATGTGATATAACGTTCTCAAATATTCAAACACAAATATCCAAAATGAAGGTACGGATGGTGGTAAAGATGTACATTAATTCTGAAGTCAACTTACTGTACAAGTAATAAACAAGAATTCCGCCACGGAAGCGGTGTCGCGCCTGCTGAGGCATTTGACCATACATGTGCTAAAGTAAGCATCACAAAAACCGTCAAGAGAAGTGCATGCTTAAAACACGAAAAAGGTCATGGTCATGAAGAAACCATTTGACAGAACAAAATGGCTAAGTGTTTCCACTACCATGTGCAGGTCAAGGTCATGTTAATGGTGGCATGAGTGTGTTCCAAATGCTTACATGTATCAAGTGTTCAAATATTGAAGCAATCCATCAAGTAATATTAATGATGAAGAAACTTGTACAAACTTTTTGACGCAAAAAATGGCTAAATGTTTCCGCAAAAATGTGAAGGTACAAAAGGTGAAGGTCATGCTAATGGGGGCATGAGTGTGTTCCAAATTCTCACATATATCAAGTGTCCAAACATTGAAGCAATCCATCAAGAAACATTAATGTTATACGATGATGAAGAAATTTGTACAAACTTTTTGATGCAAAACAATGGCTAAGTGTTACCGCAAATATGTGAAGATCAAAAAGGTCAAAATCATGCTAATACGGGATGAAGGTGTTCCGAATGATCACATGTATCACTATCAAGTGTCCAAATATTGAAGCAATCTGTCAAGTAATAATAAAGTTATACCATGATGAAGAAGCTTGTACAAACTTTTTGACATTTCGGACGATGATGCGGACGACGACAACGACAAAAAAATTATACAACTAGGCAATCGCCGGAGAGTGTCTCACCCACTAAACAGGGCGATCACCATGAAGGTCAAGGTCACCAAGGTCAAGGTCACGATATGAGAAAGTCCAAAATTATTGATACGAAGATCATGACACTGGGTGGATAGCCATCAAAGTGAGGAAGCTATTGGTGATGTTTGGTAATGATCCGACTAACGGATCAGGAGATATTCAACATTTGTAAGTACTATACATCAATACTTATTGAGATAACAGTCAATGTCAAGGTGACGGTCAAAGTGATCATAATGAAAGTGGATGAATAGCTATCAATGTGAGGAAGCTATTTATGAAGTTTTGTAATGATATTACTAACGGAACAGGAGATATTCAACATTTGGACGTATGTCAAAAATTGCTTGACACCAAGGTGAAGGTCACCAATCAATGTCAGCCGAATTACACTGGTAGATATTCATCAATGTGAAGAAGCTGTTGATACAGTTTGGAGATGATCGGACTATGTCCAAAATTGTTGACACCAATGTCAAGGTCACCATGGTTGCAGTCACCCGAATGACACTGATTGGATAGCTATCAATGTGACAAAGCTATTTATGAAGTTTTGTAAGGATCCAACTAATGGATCAGGAGGTATTCAACCTTTGGACATATGTAAACTATTATTGTCACAAAGATTAAGGTTACAAGGTTACCCGAATGACAGTGGGTGGATAACAATCAATTGTGAGAAAGTGATGAAATTTTATAAGGATCCGACTATCAGATCAGGAGGTAGTATTCAACATTTGGACGTATGTCCATAATTATTGACACAAAGGTTAAGGTCACCAAGGTGACGGTCAAGGTCACCCGAATGACACTGGATGGATCGCCATCGATGTGAGGAAGCTATTGATGAAGCTTGGTAAGGATCCGACTAACAGATCAGGAGGTATTAAACATTTGGACATACATTGTACATCCAAAATTATTAACACAAAGGTTAAGGTAACCAAGGTGAAGGTCAAGATAATGACACTGGATGGATAGCTATCAACGTGAGGGAACTATTGATGAAGTTTGGAAATGATCCGTCTAACAAATCAAGAGATATGAGAAATTTGGACTATGTCCAAAATTCACGTCCCACAAAGGTTAACGTCCCCAAGGTGCAGGTCAAGGTCACCCGATTGACAGTGGGTGGGTAGCTATCAATGTGAGACAGCTAACGGATCAGGAGGTATTCAATATTTGGACGTGCGTCCAAAATTATTGGCACAAAGGTTAAGGTCACCAAGGTGAAGGACAAGGTTACCCGCATAACACTAGATGGAAAGCTATCAATGAAGTTTGGTAATGATCCAACAGACGGATCAATAGATATGGGAGATTTTGCTTCGTCCAAAATTTATGTTTATTGTTGACGATGACGGAAAGCCGATGACGCCGACGACACCGATGACGTTGACGACGCCGCCGACGCCGGAATTGTGATCGCTATGTCTCATTTTCCACTATTGTGAGTGAGACAAAAACTATAATACAAAATTTCACATTTATTTTACCTTGACCTTGGGCATGGGGGCTACGTGGTTGGGCTATAAAATGAATGAATGGATGGTGGTAAATAAGCAAGCAAAGTCATTCTATCTATATGTAACACATATTATGCAATGACTGATTGATTGGTTGGTGTTGGATGAAGTGTGAATATGTTGGGAGTGGGGTGGGGGCATGCTCAATATGACAATGTTATGATAGACAGATGAGATGAGAGACTCGACAAACACAAGTATCTGATCTGAAGCACAGGTAGAAGACTCAGGCCTGTGACACCAAATAAATGCCCATTAAAAAAATTCCATTACCCCACCCACTTGGTCTCGTACAGCACTATGTTCTATAGAACTTAGTGATGTACGAGACCAAGTGGGTGGGGTAATGGATTTTTTTAATGGGCATGTTTTTGGTGTCACAGGTCCGAGTCTTCCACCTGTGATCTGAAGTAACAAGATTACACAAGTAACACCATCCAAGATACACTGTACAACTTACCAAAACATATGAGCGAAGTTCCTAAACAGTTATTATGTATTAAGTGATTTAACCCATTCAACCCAAAATAACTGGAATGGACTGTGATATGTTAATTTAAGAACAAATCCAATCATCACAAAATAATTGTGCAGGGACTCACGTATACCCCCGGCCGCCGCCTGGACCAACAAACAAAAACTTTAAAGCAAACATTTAAAAAACAAGAAATGCGTCTGTCGAACGCGGATGCCACCTGCAGCATATTTGAGAAACTGTGACAAAGTGGTTAACCGAAAAGTGTGACGGACGGACAGACGGACAGACGTTCCAACATTTTGGGTTTATGGGGTATTTCCATTGTTTGAAGAACAAAGAAAAAGCCCCTAAACAACAATAGAGTTTATGAGGTTACGGAATATTACAAAGGAATCTTTTGTTCCTAACCACGCCCCTAAGCTCTCAAACCCCCGGACGTTGGCCCAGACGGACAGGACGGACGGACGGACGGACGGACGGTCCAAACACTATATGCCACCCGTTTCTTCGAAACCCGGTGGCATAAAAATTAACGCCAATTTGCAAGTAATTTGACCTCGACCTTGGACATGAAGGCCGCATGGGTATGGATGATGATAAGGAAGTCTATGAAGCTTTGAGGTCAATCCGAGTTGCCGTTACAGAGATAATAAGTACCCGAAAACTTTAACGCAAATGGGACGGACGAATGAATGAACGGACAGACAAACGAACGAAATGACCAAAACTAATATACCCCTTGACATACTTAGTATGCCGGGGGCATTTCAAAAAGGTAAAAAGGGGGGGGGGTGGGGGGGGGGGGGGGGGGGGGGGGGGGGGTGGGGGGGTTCCCTGCAAAAAATGCAATATGTACAATGAAATAATCCACAAGCTGTACTGATTATGTCTTATCATATCCTCTTAGGACTACAAAACTGGAAAATGTGACAAAAAATATTGAACTGGTTGAATGAGGAATTGTTTCAATTCAACAAGGTCAACATCAAAGACAAGTCACTAAAGGTGAAAAATGTAAAGGAATTAACATCCCAGCAGAAAGGTGCGAATATGTCCGAATGAGGAAATATATCCGCGGATGTATTAGCATGGTTTATAAAGCAAGAATATGTCTGCACTGCATTGTGTAGAAAATTCACCGAACACCTTGAGATGACTCCTAAAATCACTGTGGACGTATTCGTTTCCTGCAGACTCTGCAGGAAACGAATATGTCCACAGTGATTTTAGGAGTCATCTCATGGTGTTCGGTGAATTTTCTACATATATGCAGCTGTATCATTTAAAATCATATACAATGTAGAGCCTCGATTTGAAGTCCCATCTGAAAGACACGCGGGGTAGAAATATCATGAAAATATTGTTCATGGATAGGGCAGGGATTGAAGCCAATGAAGTCCAATGCTCCACCACTAGACTGTCAAACCACCACTGACAAGTCACAAACCAAGAATTTATTTATTTATTTAATAGTGTTTAACAGCCTGTCAACAGCTCAAGTCAATTTAGGCAGAGTCGAATCCCATATTTCAACTGTTGTGATGGGAGGAAAATTCCAAAAGCAGAACTGAATATTGACAATAAAAATATATATTCAGCCCTGAAATTAGAATAACCTGATGTGTTGCCTGGTCCTCACCACACCAGAATCACTTAGCCCCATTTGTTAAAAGTAATATTCATTCATTCGGCTTATATTTAAGGGTGGGAATTGGCTCAAACACCTTCCATACCCGGGATATATAGCCCAGTAATTAAAGAAGTAGGCAGATGGTCGTCGGTCTGGTTTGTATTTCCGAATTTTGATAAATGTTGCATTTATTCAGGCTCCAAAAATGTGCGCCAAATATAGGAGAATCTATGCAGGTATGGTAACCTATAATTTGAGGCCTCCTACAGCACCCATCAGCTTATCGGTGTGCGATATAGTATGGCTGGGTATCGATTAGAGATGATTGAGGGAACCCAGACTAGTTTATGTGTATTGTGCGTATTGAGTGACATACTACAGACTGGTCAAATGAAATTAAGTGGCGAATGTACTATCTCAGTCACTAATGTCTAGCGAGTTTGCTCTACGTAATTAACTTATGGTTACATTCAGTCCTAACCCTACCTAATCAACATCGATAAGAGAAGAGAAGAAAGTGATTTCTGACCGTATGGTATTTGACGTGCCACCCTCACCCGATCTTAGTGTGCTGCATCAGAATGCTATATTAACCTATCATGATAACCGTGATTGCTGATTTTGTGTTGCTAATTGGGTTTTATATATATATACAGTCAAACCTGTGTTAACAACCACCTGGAAATAGCGACCACCTGTCCACAACAGCCAGTTAAAAATCCCCCTGTCCAATTTTGTTCTTTATAAGACCTTGGAATAACGACCACCTCCGAACTGCGACCAGCGACCAGCTATTTTCATTCCCACACGGCATTTTTGTATGTGAACAGCGGCCATGTCAAGTTTTTGTCGGCAAAAAAAAAATAGCACCACAATCGCTATTTTCCTTTCATCACATTCTGGCCGCTATCATTTGAATTGTAACCGGTCGTATCCAATTAATCATCGATTACATTTGCATACATTGGCACAACGCTCTTTTGAAAACATTTACCTTGCCCAATATGGTCGGTGTCATTTTGGCGACCTTTAAAATTTTCCATGAAATATATTGCATAACTCCATTAACGGTAATTCCCGATATGTATTCCGTGTTGTGTATTCCAATAGTCAAAATGCAATTCCGCGTAAGTCATAAAACTCCATCATTAGCGGGCAAACTGTGTTAACACGATTCTGATTCGTCTACAGTGACAAGACTAAGACTTCAAACACACCGCGCTTGTCAAGTGTAAATTTCACACCGCAGGGCAAAAGGCCATATCAAAGATCAATACACGCGGTTGCTGACATCAGTCAAGTAGTCCACACTAGACTGGTACCCTGTCGGATGCGCAGCCTAGCGAAACAATACGACCGGGAACCAGTCTAAAGTGACACGACAAACGTGTTTATATGAATTGGGTCTCGATCTCCGACAAATCCCGGCTTATTGCATTAGCGGCCAGACCAGGCATTGATTCGCGTAGTCTGTCCATGGTTTACAATGCTCGCCAATCTCTAATTAAAAACATCAGTAATTACGTCAGCGCACATTGCCAATTCGTCATAGGCTGCTGAAATATTCGGGCTTGATCAGGATACATTGGACAGAAAGCAAATAAGCCTGGTGTTCTCTGCCGGTTTGGACACCTATCTCGCGTGGGTTACTCGACTTGACACATTCAATGAAATATTTTTGTAACAAAAAAAACTCGCAATTTTAACAGGCCGCGCCACATATCGTATATGACTGTTATTAATTTCAACTGATGGTGTGAAATTTAGAATAAGAAAACAAAATACTCCTGGTCATGCTAATTAAACCACTTACATGTAATTACGACAAGCTATTAAATGGTGCACCAAAGCAAGCCGCGGGATATAATTATCCTGAAGATAATTACTCCCCTTTGTATATTAATTTCCAAAGCGAGGCTGGGTTCAGAACAATAACAACAAGATGACATAACAAAATAAATCGACTATTTTTGCCATTTTCATGTAATTTTTAATTGAAACAAGAGTGCCGCAAGTCACAAAATACGCCCGTCGAATATGGGCCAGACAGCGAAGATGCAGAAATGTGAAGCTGTCACCAAGGCAAGAAACATTAATGAGAATTTGAAAGTCTATAGCATTATTTCTTCATCTCGTTGTGCTAAACATGTATACTAATTTAGGCAGAGATAGAAAAGTAGAGTGTAAAGTATAAATGATAGGGAATTGGATACAATAATGTAGAAAAAAAGGCTAAGTTAAAAAGGTGATATTTTTGTTAAAAAATATTTTTTCGGCATAAAAACACCAAGGTGCACATCTTCAATATGTGTAGAAGACGTGTGTATAGTTTCAGAATGATCGACTGAACGGTTTCGGAGGAGTTGTGTACACAAACTCTGTACCGTATATAGAATTGTATAGAAAAATGTAGAAAAAATGACTACAGTAAGTTAAAAAGGTGATATTTTTGTTAAAAAATATTTTTTCGACATAAAAACACCAAGGTGCACATCTTCAATATGTGTATAATTTCAGAACGATCGACTAAACGGTTTCAGAGGAGTTGTGTACACAAACTCTGTACCGTATATAGAATTGTATAGAACAAGAGGCCCAAATGGGCCTGTATCGCTCACCTAAAAGCCTCCATAGTGGTCATCTTGATTTCACAAAGACTCTTCACTTACAACTTCAAATGTTCCACAGAATTTGTTGGTACCTTCTGATCTAACATATATTGCGAATGTGCATGTGATTTACTGCTATACCTTCGATTTGATATATAAAATGACCATATTCGGTCAAAAATAAAATTTGACCCCTATTTGACCCCTCGGGCCACGCCCATTTTTGACCCAGGGGCCACCATATGAACAAATCTGAAACAGCGGTAACTATCAATCATTCTTACCAAGTTTCGTCGATATCGGCCTGGAGGTTTGTGAGAAGAAGATTTTTAAGAATTTGACCTACTTCTCAACGGCGGCCATCTTGGATTTGGTGATGACCTCCATTTTAACAAAAATGAACAGGCTTCAACCACAGACCATTACAGTTAAGTTTGGCCAATATCGGCCAAGCAGTTTACAAGAAAAAGACGTTTGAAATCTTTAGTAAAAGAATGACCATTTGAACTATCGGTGGCCATCTTGGATGACGTAAACATATGATTTAGACAAAAAATGTTCCAGAGTGATTGTCTCGTCAATACCTTCGATTTGATATATTACATGACTATATTCGGTTCAAAATAAAATTTGACCACTATTTGACCCCTCGGGCCACGCCCATTTTTGACCCAGGGGCCACCATATGAACAAATCTGAAACAGCGGTAACTATCAATCATTCTTACCAAGTTTCGTCGATATCGGCCTGGAGGTTTGTGAGAAGATTTTTTGACAATTTGACCTACTTCTCAACGGCGGCCATCTTGGATTTGGTGATGACCTCCATTTTAACAAAAATGAACAGGCTTCACCCACAGACCATTACAGTTAAGTTTGGCCAATATCGGCCAAGCAGTTCACAAGAAAAAGACGTTTGAAATCTTTAGTAAAAGAATGACCTTTTGAACTATCAGTGGCCATCTTGGATGACGTAATCATCTGATTTAGACAAAAAATTCTCCAGAGTGATCGTCTCGTCAATACCTTCGATTTGATATATTATATGACTATATTCGGTTAAAAATAAAATTTACCCCTATTTGACCCCTCGGGCGACGCCCATTTTTGACCCAGGGGCCACCATATGAACAAATCTGAAACAGCGCTAACTATTGATCATTTATACCCAGTATCGTCGAAATCGGCCTGGCGGTTCGTGAGAAGAAGATTTTTTAAGAATTTGAGCTACTTCTCAACGGCGGCCATCTTGGATTTGGTGATGACCTCCATTTTAACAAAAATGAACAGGCTTCAACCACAGACCATTACAGTTAAGTTTGGCCAATATCGGCCAAGCAGTTTACAAGAAAAAGACGTTTGAAATCTTTAGTAAAAGAATGACCATTTGAACTATCGGTGGCCATCTTGGATGACGTAATCATATGATTTAGACAAAAAATGTTCCAGAGTGATTGTCTCGTCAATACCTTCGATTTGATATATTACATGACTATATTCGGTTCAACATTAAAATTTGAACCCTATTTGACCCCTCGGGCGACGCCCATTTTTGACCCACAGGGCCACCATATGAACAAATCTGAAACAGCGCTAACTATCGATCATTCATACCAAGTATCGTCGAAATCGGCCTGGCGGTTCGTGAGAAGAAGATTTTTTAAGAATTTGACCTACTTTTCCATGGCGGCCATCTTGGATTGTTGATGACCTCCATTTTAACAAATCTGAAATGGCATCACCCATATATCATCCCTGTGAAGTTTAACCAATATCGGCCCAGCAGTTCGGGAGAAGAAGATGATTGAAAATGTTCACGGACGGACGGACGACGGACGACGGACACTTTGCCATAACAATAGCTCACATGAGCTTTGCTCAGGTGAGCTAAAAATGTAGAAAAAATGGCTAAGTTAAAAAGGTGATATTTTTGTTAAAAAATATTTTTTCGGCATAAAAACACCAAGGTGCACATCTTCAATATGTGTAGAAGACGTGTGTATAGTTTCAGAACGATCTACTGAACGGTTTCGGAGGAGTTGTGTACACAAACTCTGTACCGTATACAGAATTGTATAGAAAAATGTAGAAAAAATAGCTAAGTTAAAAAGGTGATATTTTTGTTAAAAAATATTTTTTCGCCATAGAACCACCAATGTGCACATCTTCAATATGTGTAGAAGACGTGTGCATAGTTTCAGATCGATCAACTGAAACGTTTCGGAGGAGTTGTGTACACAAACTCTGTACCGTATATAGAAATGTATAAAAAAATGAAGAAAAAATGGCTAAGTTAAAAAGGCGATATTTTTGTTAAAAAATATTTTTTCGGCATAAAAACACCAAGGTGCACATCTTCAATATGTGTAGAAGACGTGTGTATAGTTTCAGATCGATCGACTGAAAGGTTTCGGAGGAGTTGTGTACACGAACTATGCACTTTTTCTTCAGCCGCCCGCCCGCCGTGCCGTAAAACATAATACGTACCGTTTTTTAAAAACGGTTGTATAAAAATCAGATACACTTCACGATCGTGCAATAGCGAATCGTCAGGTGGAAGTGTATACAGCCAGGACGTTTTCTATGCATGCATATAGATTACAATAGAATGCTAAATACATGGCTGAAAATGTTTGACCCTTGGAACAACGATCACCTGTCAACAACGGCCACTTTGGCCACTTCCCTTTGCCGGTCGTTGTTCACAGGTTCGACTGTATTTGTTTTTGTTATTTACTAATATTTATTTAATTTTAGTTTAGTTTTGAGTCACCTACCACACCGTCAGATTTTGGCCGAAAATAGACTAATAAACATTCAATCGTTTGAGTTTTGTCTATATTGGAGTAATGTAGATGGTCAATTTCGACATAAAAAAGCAATTACTCCTGGTGGAGGAAACCTCCAGTTCCCCCGGTAGCTAAAAAAAATAGCCTCAAAAGGAGGCAATTTGCTGCCAGTTAGCTAGACAAGCAGCATCCGTAGAGCCCGGCACAACTCCACTCAACCAGTTGACTACTTCACCCCACTAACCCACTCAATCACTTAGCCAAATTATAACAAGAGTGCCGCAAGTCACAAAATACGCCCGTCGAATATGGGTCAGACAGCGAAGATGCAGAAATGTGAAGCTGTCACCAAGGCAAGAAACATTAATGAGAATTTGAAAGTCTATAGCATTATTTCTTCATCTCGTTGTGCTAAACATGTATACGAATTTAGGCAGAGATAGAAAAGTAGAGTGTAAAGTAGAAATGATAGGGAATTGGATACAATAATGTAGAAAAAATGGCTAAGTTAAAAAGGTGATATTTTTGTTAAAAAATATTTTTTCGGCATAAAAACACCAAGGTAGCTAAAAAAAGGTAGCTAAAAAAATATGTGTAGAAGATGTGTGTATAGTTTCAGAACGATCGACTGAACAGTTTCGGAGGAGTTGTGTACACAAACTCTGTACCGTATATAGAAATGTATAGAAAAATGAAGAAAAAATGGCCAAGTTAAAATGGCGATATTTTTGTTACAAAAATATTTTTTCGGCATAAAAACACCAAGGTGCACATCTTAAATATGTGTAGAAGACGTGTGTATAGTTTCAGAACGATCGACTGAACGGTTTTGGAGGAGTTGTGTACACAAACTATGTACCGTATATAGAATTGCATAGAAAAATGTAGAAAAAATGGCTAAGTTAAAAAGGCGATATTTTTGTTAAAAAATATTTTTTCGGCATAAAAACACCAAGGTGCACATCTTCAATATGTGTAGAAGACATGTGTATAGTTTCAGAACGATCGACTGAACAGTTTCGGAGGAGTTGTGTACACAAACTCTGTACCGTATATAGAATTGTATAGAAAAATGTGAAAAAAATGGCTAAGTTAAAAAGGTGGTATTTTTGTTAAAAAATATTTTTTCGCCATAAAAACACCAAGGTGCACATCTTCAATATGTGTAGAAGACGTGTGCATAGTTTCAGATCGATCGACTGAAAGGTTTCTGAGGAGTTGTGTACACAAACTCTGTACCGTATATAGAAATGTATAGAAAAATGAAGAAAAAATGGCTAAGTTAAAAAGGCGATATTTTTGTTAAAAAATATTTTTTCGCCATAAAAACACCAAGGTGCACATCTTCAATATGTGTAGAAGACGTGTGTATAGTTTCAGATCGATCGACTGAACGGTTTCGGAGGAGTTGTGTACACGAACTATGCGCTTTTTCTTCAGCCGCCACCCCGCAGCAGCCCGCCCGCACGCCGTGCGGTAAAACATAATACGTACCGTTTTTTAAAAACGGTCGTATAAAAAATAATAGGAACAGTACTATTTTTATAATGGGTAAAACCGGATTTGTCTATCAAGTAACAAGAATATCGGGATATCGGGATTCCAGCAAGGATGAACCCCTATCATACCCTTCTCATGCTGCGAACCTACCGCCCACCACAAACCAAGAATGGGCAGGCCACAAATGAGGAAACAATGTAGCACTAATGTATGGCCACCACATGTTGTAAGTGAATGATGATGTGAAATGAAGCCAGCATGCCCAAAAGAAACTACAATACAGTATCTTCATATCAAACTCTTACCTACGTGGGATGATTATAATGTGCTGCCAAAAAAATATTTTTGTTGAGAAATAAGACAACTTCGAAAAATGAGAAAACGCCATTATTAGCTTTTATCATTCAAAGATTTAAGTAAGATTAAATTTCAACAATACAATTGAAGTATGGTAAAGTTTGTGCCAGCACCCACATGTTGAGCAACATTTGCCGATAGTGACCAGTTTATATTCCACAATCCACCCACAGCTAATATATGTCACTTACCAACAATACATGTCAACATTTGCCAATATTGACCAGTTTTAATTCCACAATCCATCCGCAGCTAAAATATGGCACTTACCCCAATATATGTCAACATTTATGGGGCGCCGTTTTGGACTTTAATAACACTTTGTGAAATCACCCATTCAAATAGGTGATATCACTCATTCGAATAGGTGATATCACCCATTTGAAAGGGTGATATCACCGATTCAGAATTACCCTTTCAAATAGGTGATATCACCCATTTGAATAGGTGATGTCACCCATTTGAATGGGTGATATCACTTATTTAGATTTGAATGGGGGATATCACCCTTTTGAATGTGTGATATCACGGATTCATTCTGAATAAGTGAGATCACCCTTTCGAATAGGTGATATCATCCCATTCGAATAGGTGATATCACCCATTTGCTCCCAATGAGTGATATCACTTGTTCAAATGGGTGATATCACCCATTCAGAATGAACTGGTGATATCATCCTTTTGTATAAGTGATATTACCTATTTGTTTAAATATCAAAAGGGTAAATGATCACTCCCCCAGAAAAAATAGTATTTTCAATCTAGATTTAAAATATGTTTTCTTTGACCAAATTCACACATCAATATCTCAAATAAAAGCTATAAAGGTAACCTTTACTGTAGTATGCCTAAACTTGCTACATGTTAATAAATATATTAGTTATTAAAGTTTAAATGAGTTCCGGGAATTCTGAACACCATTTTCAGTGATAAAATTGAACTGAGAAAATACATTTTTCAATGGACTAATTTGGTTATTTGGACAAATCCAAATTAACAGGACTATATATCATATTAAAGCTAGGAGCATCGCCTTTAAACTGATGCATCATAACCCAAAATCAGTCGTATATCACTTAACTTATGACCGCATTTGTGAGTTCCGTTTTTTCCTTTTTTATCTTATACATATTCCGGGGAATAAACTCGCCATGTTGTTGATAAACAAAATCTGGGGAGAAATCATTTATTTTGGAACTTGGTATTTGTTGTGAAAGCATGATATCACTCATTCGAAAGGGTGATATCACTATTTCAGAATGAATCGGTGATATCACTCATTCAAATAGGTGATATCACCCATTCATTCGGAAATAGTGAATATTTGAATAGTTGACCTCACCCATTTGAATGGGTGATATCGCCTAGTCGAATGAGTGATATCACCTACTCGAAAGGGTGATACCACTATTTCAGAATGAATGGGTGATATCACCTATTTGAATGAGTGATATCACCCATTCGAATGGGTGATATCACAAAGTGCTATTAAAGTCCAAAATGGCGCCCCATAAACATTTGTCAATATCGACCATTTTTAATTCCACAAAACACCCACGCAAACACCCAACTAATATACGGTACTTACCCCAATATCTGTGTCATGGTTTTACTCAGTGATTTGAGTATTTTCTTCATTAACGAGGAATTCTGTATAATAAACACCGGCCGTAACATCCGACGTATGCGCACAACCTGAATGAAATCGGCTAGTGAATCAGATTTTCTATCTTATCACATATGAACATGCCATGTGATTGTGTACCTAAGAAGCTGAACATGCGCGATATTTCATGAACAATATTTTAAACAAGAGTACCGAAGGTCACAATATACACCCATCGAGGCAAGGCCAGTTAACAAGGGGAGATAACTCACTGACAATTAATAAGGTTCTTGCCATGATAAACATGTATATTGAATTTGATCACGATCTGTCGAAATAAATAGGCTTCTTTGTGACAAGGATACAGAGTGCGAAAATAAAAAATGGCTGCCAAGGGTAGATAAGTGATCAGAAATTTTTCAAAACCAATAGACTTCTTCGTCTCGCCGTGATAAACATGTATACCAAATTTTGTTACGAGCGATAAAGTAGAACTCGAGTTATTGCGTGGACAAGGTTACAGAGTGCGAAAAATAAAAATGGCCACCAAGGGGAGATAAGTATCGCAAATTTCTTCATAATCAATAGGCTTCTTCGTCTTGCCATGATAAACATGTATACCGAATTTGGTTACGATCGGTGAAGTAGAACTTGAGTTATTGCGTGGACAAGGATACAGAGTGCGAAAAATAAAAATGGCCGCCAAGGGGAGATAAGTAATTGGAAATTTTTGAAAATAAATAGGCTCCTTCATGTTGCCGTGATAAACATGTATTCCGAATTTGGTTACGATCGGTGAAGTTGAACTTGAGTTATTGCGTGGACAAGGATACAGAGTGCGAAAAATAAAAATGGCCGCCAAGGGGAGATAAGTAATTGGAAATTTTTGAAAATAGATAGGCTTCTTCATCTTGCGGTAATAAACATGTATACCAAATTTGGTTACGATTTGTGAAGTAGAACTGGAGTTATTGCGTGGACATTGATACAGTGCAAAAAATAAAAATGGCCGCCAAGGGGAGATAAGTAATTAAAAAAATTTGAAAATAAATAGTCTTCTTCATCTTGCCGTGATAAACATGTATACCGAATTTGGTTACGATCGGTGAAGTAGAACTTGAGTTATTGCGTGGACAAGGATAGAGTGCGAAAAATAACAAGAGCTGTAGGAGAACAGCATAGCTCGACTACGAGGGTTGTCGATGTACACATAGCTTGACAAAGAAGGTGGCTGCGGCCTGCATAAAAACCTTAACCAAGGTTGACTAAAAACATTAACCAAGGGAAATTAAGTACGTAATTCAAGGTTAAATGTAGGTCAATGTCAGATATAGGTCAGGGGTTATTGATGTACATCACTAGGAGATAAAGTTTTCCAAGTATGGTTGCTGTAGGCCCAGGCGTATTCCATATACAAGCTTGAGTAAAAACCGTAACCAAGGGGAGATAACTAAGTAATCCAAGGATAAAAGTAGGTCAAGGTCCAATATAGGTCAGGGATTATTGATGTACATCACTAGGAGATGAAGTTGTCCAAGTATGGTTGATGTAGGCCCAGAAGTATTCCATATACAAGCTTGACTATAAACATTAAGCAAGTAATTCAAGGTTAAATGTAGGTGAAGGTAAAATAAAGGTCAGGTGTTATTGATGTACATCCCTCTGAGAAAAAGTTATCCAAGTATGGTGTCTGTATGCACAATAGTATTCCATCTACAAGCTTGACTAAAAAACCTTAACCAAGGTTGAGTAAAAACCTTAACCAAGGGGAATTAAGTAAGTAATTTAAGGTTAAATGTAGGTCAAGGTCAAATATAGGTCAGGGGTTGTTGATGTACATCACTAGGAGATGAAGTTGTCCAAGTATGGTTGGTGTAGGGCCATGAGTATTCCATTCTAAACACAAGCTTGACTAAAAATAATAACCTTAAACCAGAAAGAGAATTAAGTAAGTAATTCAAGAGGAAATGTAGGTCAAGGTCAAATATAGATCAGGGGTTATTGATGTACATACCTATGAGAAAAGGTTGTCGAAGTATGGTGTCTGGATGCACAATAGTGAGTGAGTGAGTGAATAGGGTTTAACGTCCGCTTTTCTGACATAGAGGTACAAGCCTCAGGGAGTCTACACGCAGACGGGTCAACGGGGTCGAGTCCCGTATCCACCTGTCCAAGGGGGGTAAATCCCAACTTCAGAACTCAATATTTACAATCAAAATATATATTCAGTCCTGAAATTAGAACAACCTGATCTGGTGCCAGGCCCTCGCCACACCAGCATCATTTATCCCATCCCCTAAAAGTAATAGGATTAGTACTAATCTTACTTTTATATATGGGGCATAGCCCGACTCAACTCTCACATACAAGAAAGCCAAAAATGTACATGAGGGCCAAATCCAGTATAGTGGGTTCCGGAAAGTATGAACCCAATCGTTAAGCCAGTTTAGTCGCCTTTTACGACAAGCAATGGCTACTGCAGCACTATTCTCAGGATCAGTTGATCTCGCCCCGGTGCCTGCATGGGGCCGGATGCACAATAGTATTCAATGTATAAGCTTGAAAAAAAACCTTAACCAAGGTTGACTAAAAACCTTAACCAAGGGGAATTAAGTAAGTAATTCAAGAGGAAATGTAGGTCAAGGTCAAATATAGATGAGGGGTTATTGATGTTCATCACTAGGAGATGAAGTTGTCCAAGTATGGTGGGTGTAGGGCCAGTAGTTTTGCATATACAAGCTTGACTAAAAACCTTAACCAAGGTTGACTAAAAACCTTAACCAAGGGGAATTAACCAAGTAATTCAAGAGGAAATGTAGGTCAAGGTCAAATATAGATCAGGGGTTATTGATGTACATCACTAGGAGATGAAGTTGTCCAAGTATGGTGGGTGTAGGGCCAGTAGTATTCCATATACAAACTTGACTAAAAACCTCAACCAAGGCGTGACGGTGACGGTGACGCCAACGCCGGGGTGACAACATAAGCTCTACTTATTCTTCAAATAGTCGACCTAAAAATGGCCGCCAAGAGGAGATAAGTTATCAGAAATTTTTGAAAATAAATATGCTTCTTCATCTTGCCGTAATAAACATGTATACCGAATTTGGTTACGATTTGTGAAATAGAACTGGAGTTATTGCGTGGACAAGGATACAGTGCGAAAAATAAAAATGGCCGCCAAGGGGACACAAGTAATTATAAATTTTTGAAAATAAATAATCTTCTTCATCTTGCCGTGATAAACATGTATACCGTATTTGGTTACGATCGGTGAAGTAGAACTTGAGTTATTGCGTGGACAAGGATACAGTGCGAAAAATAAAAATGGCCGCCAAGGGGACACAAGTAATTAGAAATTTTTGAGCGGTGAAGTAGAACTTGAGTTATCGCGTGGACAAGGATACAGAGTGCGAAAAATAACAAGAGCTGTAGGAGAACAGCATAGCTCGACTACGAGGGTTGTCGATGTACACATAGCTTGACAAAGAAGGTGGCTGCGGCCTGCATAAAAACCTTAACCAAGGTTAACTAAAAACATTAACAAGGGAAACTAGAAATGTGGCCTG
>CM055265.1:45766831-45789601 GCA_029237695.1 Conchocele bisecta | reverse complement strand
TGACATTGACCTTTTACCTGCGTACGTGGTCAATGAAAATGAGATTGCATTGTCGAGCTATGCTCGAGGAGGTGGTCATGGTGCCATGTTGACAAAGAACAGAAGGGGAAAAAAAATTGGTATCCTTGATTGATGTAAAAGATAATTTGTATAGAGAAGTGTATAAAAAATGGCTAAGTTAAAAGGATGATATTTTTGTAAAAAAAATATTTGTTCGGCATAAAAAGTGTGTATAGTTTCAGATCAATCCACTGAACGGTTTCAGAGGAGTTGTGTACACAAACTATGCAGTTTATCTATCTGCCGCCTGCAATAGGTTTGACCTTTGACCTTCAACTGTGACCTTGGACGTAGGTGCGTGGTTATTGATAGCGACACACCTTCTCATCCTGAGAAACATTTGTGCCAAGGCATTTGATAATCCATGCATCGGTGTAGAAGATATAGAGCGGAAGGGAATTTCAATAGGTTTGACCTTTGACCTTCAACTGTGACCTTGACCTTGGACGTAGGTGCGTGGTTATTGATCACGACACACCGTCTTATCCTGAGAAACATTTGTGCCAAGGCATTTGATAATCCATGCATCGGTGTAGAAGATATAGAGCGGAAGGGAATTTCAATAGGTTTTACCTTTGACCTTCAACTGTGACCTTGACATTGGACGTAGTTGCGTGGTTATTGATCGCGACACACCTTCTCATCATGAGAAACATTTGTGCCAAGCCATTTGATAATCCATGCATGGGTGTAGAAGATATAGAGCAGAAGGGAATTTCCAACCGACCGACCGACCGACAAGCTGACTCCTATATACCCCCTCAAACTTTGTTTGTGGGGGTATAAATATAGATCAGGGGTTATTGATGTACATCCCTATGATAAAAGGTTGTCCAAGTATGGTGTCTGTATGCACAATAGTATTCCATGTACAAGCTTGACTAAAAACCTTAACCAAGGTTGACTAAAAACCTTAATCAAGGGGAATTAACTAAGTAATTCAAGGTTAAATGTAGGTCAATGTCAAATATAGGTCAGGGGTTGTTGATGTACATCACTAGGAGATTAAGTTGTCCAAGTATGGTTGGTGTAGGGCCAGGAGTATTCCATCTACAAGCTTGACTAAAAACATTAACCAAGGGGAATTAACTAAGTAATTCAAGAGAAATGCAGGTTAAGGTCAAATATAGATCAGGGGTTATTGATGTACATCCCTATAAGAAAAGGTTGTCCAAATATGGTGTCTGTATGCACAATAGTATTCCATGTACAAGCTTGACTAAAAACATTAACCAAGGTTGACTAAAAACCTTAACCAAGGGGAATTAACTAAGTAATTCAAGGTTAAATGTAGGTCAAGGTCAAATATATGTCAGGGGTTGTTGATGAACATCACTAAGAGATGAAGTTGTCCATGTATGGTTGGTATAGGGCCAGGAGTATTCCATCTACAAGCTTGACTAAAAACCTTAACCAAGGGGAATTAAGTAATAATTCAAGAGGAAATGTAGGTGAAGGTCAAATATAAATCAGGGGTTATTGATGCACATCCCTATGAGAAATGCTTGTCCAAGTATGGTGTCTGTATGCACAATAGTATTCCATGTACAAGCTTGACTAAAAACCTTAACCAAGGTTGACTAAAAACCTTAACCAAGGGGAATTAACTAAGTAATTCAAGGTTAAATGTAGGTCAAGGTCAAATATAGGTCAGGGGTTGTTGATGTACATCACTAGGAGATAAAGTTGTCCAAGTATGGTGGGTGTAGGGCCAGGAGTATTCCATAGACAAGCTTGACTAAAAACCTTAACCAAGGTGTGACGGTGACGCCGACGCCGGGGTGACTACATAAGCTCTAACTATTCTTTGAATAGTCGAGCTAAAAATGGCCGCCAATGGGTAGATAAGTAATTGGAAATTTTGGAAAATAAATAGACTTCTTCTTGTTGTCATGATAAACATGTATTCAGAATTTGGTTACGATCGGTGAAGTAGAACTTGAGTTAATGCGTGGACAAGGATACAGAGTGCGAAAAATAAAAATGGCCACTAAGGGGAGATAAGTAATTGAACATTTTTGAAAATACATAGGCTTCTTCATGTTGCCGTGATAAACATGTATTCCGAATTTGATTACAATTGGTGAAGTAGAACTTGAGTTATTGCGTGGAAAAGGAAACAGAGTGCGAAAAATAAAAATGGCCGCCAAGGGGAGATAAGTAATTGGAAATTTTTGAAAATAAATAGGCTTCTTCACCTTGCCGTAATAAACATGTATACCGAATTTGGTTACGATCGGTGAAGTAGAACTGGAGTTATTGCGTGGACAAGGATACAGAGTGCGAAAAATAAAAATGGTCGCCAAGGGGAGATAAGCAATTGGATTTTTTTAAAATAAATAGAGTTCTTCGTCTTGCCGTGATAAAAATGTATACCGAATTCGGTTACGATCGGTGAAGTAGAACTGGAGTTATTGCGTGGACAAGGATACAGAGTGCGAAAAATAAAAATGGCTGCCAAGGGGAGATATGTCATCGGAAAAAATTTCAAAATCAATAGGCTTCTTCATCTTGCCGTGATAAACATGTATACCGAATTTGGTTAAAATCCGTCAAGTAGTAGCTGTTGTAAATGACAACAAACTTTGCCGAAAAATTTCACTATTCAATTCCAGGATTGCTCTAAAATTTTGCCAACTTATGAGGTTTACCAACATGATTGCACATAGAGCAAGTGACATCTACCGGTGTAATGGTCAGTAATCCCCCACGTCCAAAGTCACCCCGGGACTTTGGGCCGGCCTGAAACTGCACCTGGGGGTGGGGGGGGGGGGGGGGTACTTTCAACTGAGTCAACTCCCCACCAGTCTGAAATCCCTTGGAGTGACAAACGGGAAACAAACTCCACCCCCCCCCCATCTCTGAACTTGTCACATTGAATACAAATCAGCTGCAAGATAGTAATTGGGGGGGGGGGGACTTTGGGCCGGCCCATATCCCCCCCCCCCCCCACCCCTCTCAACACAAGTCACCTGCACAATAAGTATTAGGAGCGGGGGACATTCGGCCAGCTCATATCCCCCCTCTCGACTCATTACTCATTGCACACAAGTCAGCTACACAATAATTATTAAGTGGTGGGGGGGGGGGGGGACTTTGAGCCAGCCCATATTCCTCCTCTCAACTGGTTACCACGCACACAAATCAGCTGCACGATAAGTATTGATGGGGGGGGGACTATAGGTTGCACAATAAGTATTAGATGGGGGGGGATTTGGGCCGGCCCATATTCCCCCCCCTTTCAACTTGTTACCATGTACACAAGTCACCTGCACAATAAGTATTAGGTTCGGGGGACATTCGGCCAGCTCATATCCCCCCCCTCTCGACTCATTACTCATTGCACACAAGTCAGCTGCACAATAATTATTAAGTGGTGGGGGGTCCGGCCCATATTCCTCCTCTCAACTGGTTACCACGCACACAAATCAGCTGCACGCTAAGTATTGATGGGGGGGGGGGGGACTATAGGTTGCACAATATATTAGATGGGGGGGGATATTTGGGCCGGCCCATATCCCCCCCCTCTTCAACTTGTTACCATGTACACAACTCACCTACAAGATAAGTATTAGGGGCGGGTGACATTCGGCCAGCTCATATTCCCCACTCTCGACTCATTGTCATGCACATAAATCAGCTGCACAATAATTAGTAAGTGGTGGTGGGGAGAGGGGGGACTTTGGGCCGGCCCAAACCCCCCCCCACCATCTGAACTTGTCACATTGAATACAAATCAGCTGCAAGATATAAATTTATTAGGGGGGGGGACTTTGGGCCGGCCCATATTCCCCCCACCCCCTCTCAACTGGTTAACACGCACACAAAGCAGCTGCACGATAAGTATTAGATGGGGTGGGGGGACTTTGGGCCGGCCCATATTCTCCCCTCTCAACTCATTACCATGCACACAAATCAGCTGCACAATAATTATTAAGTGGTGGGGGGGGGGGGGACATTGGGCCGGCCCGAACTCCTCCCACCCACCTCTAATCAGCTGCACAATAAGTATAAACCCAACCGGCCCATATCACCCCATCCCCTACATCTGAATTCATCACTACACTGCAACTCCATTATAACGCGGTGTTCGGGGTCCAAGATTTCAAACCGCGATCGAATCCGACCGCGTTATAAAATTTCGGGACATGCACGGGTACTGGTACTGCACGGGTTACTGGTATCATCCGCATTTCGGTTACCAACTATTGCGGGAATACCATTAGCAACGGACCAATATAAAAGCATGTCATTTGAACAGAAGTTAAAGTAATTATTAATAATGCCTATGACATACAAACTTGTATTAATGTATTAAACATATGAGTTATTTATAAAATCATGCTTATTACGTTGTATAGTGCTCGCGATAGACAGACGCTTATTACAATTTATACTACTCGCGATCAACAGACGCTTAAACGGAGTAATTGATATTAAATAATGCCTATGGTCACGCGGACGATTAGCTGTGCATAATCTCGGGATGTGGGGTCAGGTGATCTATTGTTTACGCTGCAAGTCATATTGATGAATGAAATTATGATTTAAGCGAGATTGCCGTGGGCTGCAGTGTAAACAATAGACCATGTGATCCCATACCCAGATCATGCTAAACACCAGTCTGTTTATAGAACGCTAAATATTACACCTGGGAGTAAAGAATAGCAAAGGCGATCGAACACGCAACCATTTATTAGCGACAATTATGTGTTAACACGGATACATTGACATTACTTGGTGACAATAAGCGGTACATTTACGTGACTGGAGAAATGGTGCTCATGGGATTTGTGACCAGTGTAGCTTCTGATCAGGCGTTACATTGGTGGTATGGTGAATAAGGTTGATCCTGGCAAGACTGTGCATATGTACAGGCTGATCTGGATCTACGCTTGTCACCATAAGGCCCCATAAATATACATGTACACGTAATTGTAGTAAACAATTGTGGTAACATTGTCACATTATTTATTTTTTTCAGTTAATGTTTTTTTTTAAATGTGCTGCTCACTCTACTGTCTATAATAATCTAAGTTCTATTAAAAAACGATGTCAATTTGCGCTGTTTAACGGTGTCTCTGGCATCTGCCCTGGCCTGACAGATAATGTTTCTCATGTGGTGCACTTGCGCTGCTGTGCCGGATGTCGACGACTCGAGCCATCGGAGCCCTTTCTCGAGCCCTGAGATCACATCAGACATCACCGGCGGTGGCTCAATCGTGTCGGGTTCATCATCTGAATCCGCCGACGAAAGTCCATGTTTGGTCTGGTTCACTATCTGATCGTCGGTCAATATCTCCGTTGTGGCCGCATCACTGTCCACGCATAACCACTCCGCGATGGCATCGCCAGTGATGTCACCCAAGGCACGACGCGCTGATGTGATGTCGGCGTCGTTGAACCCGTTGTACTCGAGTGCCCGTCGCTCAGACCGTGCGTAGGTCCTGTTCGTCGAATCCCTCGAAGTCGTCATCGCTAGCGACGTCCGTGTCCTGAGTTGGGAATGCGTCTCCAAGCCCCTTCTTCCAGCAGCCATTGATGCCACGAGCACTGACGTCGTCCCCATGCCGCCGCGAACAGGTGAATCGCCTCCTTGATGTTCAATTTCTTGACGTAGTCCGTCACGTACAATCCGTGTTGATGATCGCGGTGATTAGGTGTCGGCGGTAATTGCGTTTCGTCGTTGCGATGACGCCCATGTCCAGAGGCTGGATACGTGATGTTGTGTTCTTGGGCAGGAAGGAAACTGCGATCTTCTTGTCCTTGGAGATGAGATCATGCGGGTGTGCTGAACAATTATCGACCAGGAGCAGTGCCTTCTGTTCCAGCTTCATGTTTCGCAGGTGCCGACGGACAGCCGGGACGAAGTGGGCGTGGAACCAGCCTTCGAATATGACAGACGTCATCCACGCGTTCTTGGAGTTGTTATACACTGCCGGCAACGTTTTCATGTTCACATGATGAAAACATCTCGGTTTTGCGCTCTTACCAATCACGAGTGGGGCGAGTTTGTGGGTCCCCGTCTGGTTACAGCATAGGAGTGCGGTGAGCCGGTTCTTACATTGTTTAAATCCGAGCATCTTCGTTGTGTCGTCCTTGGTGGCGAGTGTTTTGTCGGGCAGCATCTTAAAGTAGAGTGCGGTTTCGTCCGCGTTGTATACCTGCTCCGGGCAGAACTGACCATCCTCCAGTATCCGCTTCAACGTTGCTGGATACGCATCGGCGGCGGCGTCGTCGGCAGAGCGTTGTTCCCCTCGTATGGTCGCCTGGCTTATCCCATGACGCTCCTTAAATCCACGTAGCCAACCATTGCTGCCAGTGAAATTGTCGTCGTCGTCGGGATTCAACATGTTGTTGAATTTCATAGCCTGGCCTTGGATGACTGGGCCGGATAATGGGACGCCCTCAGCTCTGGATTGAGTGAACCACGTCATGACGGCAGCATCTAGGTCATTGTCTCTGGCGCCACGGTGCCTCTTCCTATCACGGCCACCTTCTTCCATGCCTCCAGACGCAGCACGCAGCTTTGCCTCGTCTTTCACCCACCCACGTATCGTAAATTCTACGATGCCGACATCCCGTGCAACTCGTGCCTGAGTTTGGCCGCCGCGTATACGATCGATGATATCCAGCTTGTCGCGTATGGAGTAAGCCTTACGTTTTCGCGAAGTTGGCGTGTTTGGAGCCGACATTGTAGAATGATATGAATGATATGAACGATATGAACTCGGTATGACATGCGAACCAGGTCCATCATTATTTATACACACTGGCAAATTCTTTAGCGCGGTAGTTGTACTTTGATGACTGTCACAAACACCGCGTGATAATTATAGCTCCAGACACGAGTCGGCATGCTCCTTTGATACGACCATTACTTCGCGAATAATTGGGATTAAGGTAATTGAATTGATTAATAAATATGCCTATTAACATGATTACCTGATTAAAGGTATTACATTTGCTAACATACTAATAATAATCCTTTCATGGACTTTGAACTTCGTTGTTTGAATAAACTTGCAGAAATCACGAATCAACTAATTACACGATGACTACGACGTCCGACAATTTTTTAAAAAAAAATGTCTTTTTTTTTTTCTTTTTTTTTTTTCTCGATTTTTTTAATATTTTAATATTTTTTTGGGATCCACGAGAGACCCGCGTTATAATGGAGATCGCACTATAACCGACCGCGTTATAATGGAGCTGCAGTGTATTACCCTATGTCTTAGTTTTTTCTTTCTTACTACATTCTTGAAAAATAAATCGGGGGTCGGGGGGGGGGGGGGGGGGGGGGGGTGACTAGTTGTTTCAAGCTATTAGGCATGGACCTTGGACATGTGGCCTGCATGTGTGGGCATGGAATGAAAATATGGATAATGTCTTCGAAGAAACATATGAAGTTTCTAGTAAATCTGACATATGAATTCAGTAAAAAGAAATACATGTACTTGCAAACTTTAATGAAAATGTTAAGGACGGACACATGCATGGATTACAAGGTGAAAACTATTCACATCTGTGTAGGAATTCAACATCAGTAAGCTAGTGCAGCCATTAAATCGAAGCAGGTAAGATAAGATACATCTTTGTAAACTATGCATATGAATGCATGGGGTAGGCTATAATTAAATGAAGACAAATTTGAAGACAATTCGACATTTAAACTTTAACGTGGACGGACGGACGGAAGGACAGACGGAATTACGAAAACTATATACCAGGTACCCCTCGACATACTTTGTATGCCGGGGCTATAAATATTTGAATTGTAGTTGACAATCATGTACATGTCTCGTTTACAATTGAGAATCAATGCCCCTTGAGCATTTAGCTGTATCTGCCACTGACTTGCACCCACCTTTGAACGAATATGAGAGACAGACCAAGTCCAGTCGACTAAAGAGATGATCAGGAAAATCATCTCGAGCATGAGCCATCGGTTGGTGCGGAAATGTTGGTAGCCGTAAACACGAAACTGGAACATATACAACACATTGGTTAGCAATGTTGGTTTGGTAGACATAAACGCAAAACTGTTTGTGAAGTAATATTAGTAGCGATGAGAAAATTTCACATATGTAACACATTTGAGGATGTGACTGGAAAAATGGGGTTTATGGGTTTTGCGACCATCCGCACAGTCAGCATAAAGTGTGTGAATATTAAAGTATCAAATATCAAGTATTGAATGTATGGCAGGATGGAGAAATTCTTACAATTGTTTTAATGCAGATGACCACAAACGGACGGACGGACAGATGGAACTTCAAAAGCAAAGCAATATGCCCTCCTTTCTATTGCATGGGGGGCATAAAAATCAGCAGAATACAATATTCATTTCCCGCCTTTTAAAGGTTGCTTTACATATTTTTATGTAAAAAGTATAGCAATACCTCTTGGGCAGCATTCCAGAAAACCGACATTAAGATCATCACTGGACAACAATGAAATTTGCCATATTCTGTCGAAGCATATGTGGACTACCTTAATAAATAGACAGGCAGTGAGGAAGGCGAGGCAGGCAAGTTCAATGCCCTCGGTGACTCCGCACGGCAGCGTTATCCGGTCCTCGCGATACCGAATATCTGACGTCCACGTCAGTGAGGATGGTGTCTCAATGAAGGCGAGGAAGTGGATCAGGGATATCACAAAGTACTTGAGACTGAAGTAGATCAGGGATATCACAAAATACTTGAGGCTGAAGTAGATCAGGGATATCACAAAATACTTGAGGCTGGAGTGGATCAGGATTATCACACAATATTTGAGGCTGAAGTAGATTAGGGATATCACAAACTACTTGAGACTGGAATGAATCAGGGTTATCACAAAATGCTTGAGGCTGGAGTGGATCAGGGTTGTCATAAAATATTTGAGGCTGGAGTGGAGCAAGAATATCACAAAATACTTGATACTGGAGTGGATAAGGTTTACCACCAAATACTTGAGGCTGGAGTGGATCAGGGTTATCACAAAATACTTGAGGTTGGAGTGGATCAGGGATATGACAAAATACTTGAAACTGGAGTGGATCAGGGATATGACAAAATACTTGAAACTGTGGATCTGGATTATCATGAGACTGGAGTGGATCAGAGATATGACAAAATACTTTTAATATAGACTGGAGTGGATCAGGGATATGACAAAATACTTGAGGTTGGAGTGGGTCAGTGATAACACAAAATACTTGAGGCTGAAGTGGATCAGGGATACCACAAAATACTTGAAGCTGGAGTGGATCAGGGATATCACAAAATACTTGAGGCTGGGGTGGATCAGGGATATGACAAAATAATTGAGGCTGGAGTGGATCGGGGATAGATATCACAAAATACTTTAGGCTGAAGTGGATCAGGGATATAACAAAATACTTGAGACTGGAATGGATCATGGATATCACAAAATACTTGAGGTTGAAGTGGATCAGGTATAGATATCACCAGATGGCCGTGGCCCGCATGTCGAGCCCGCAGAGGCATTTGACCTTGGCCTTGGGTACAGGGGCCGCATGAGTGGGACACAGCATGAATATATGGATGATGACTAATAAGCATATGAAGTTTCAAGTCAATGTGACTTAGTACTGCAGAGATATAAGGTATTTAAAAACTTTAACGCAGATTTCGGACGCACAGACGCACAGACACCCGGACGTCATTGTGATCACTATGTCTCGCTTTCCGCAAGCAGGCTCAACAACAAAATACTTGAGGCTGGAGTGGATCAGGGATATATATCACAAAATACTTGAGGCTGGAGAAGATCAAGGATACCATAACCACAAAATACTTGAGGCTGAAGTGGATTAGGGATATTACAAAATACTCGAGGCTGGAGTGGATCAGGAATATCACAAAATACTTGATGCTGGAGTGGATCAGGGATATCACAAAATACTTGAGGCTGGAGTGGATCAGGGATACCACAAAATAATTGAGACTGGAGAGGATCAGGGTTATCAGAAAATACTTCAGGCTGGAGTGGATCAGGGATACCACAAAATAGTTGAGACTGGAGTGGATCAGTGATATGACAAGATAATTGAGGCTTTAGTGGAACAGGGATATCACAAACTACTCGAAGTTGGAGTGTATCAAGGATATCACAAAATACTGCGGCTGTAGTGCATCAGAGATATCACAGAATATTTCAGGCTGCAGTGGATCAAGGATATCACAAAATACTTGAGGCTGGAGTGGATCAGGGGTATCACATTATACTTGAGGCTGGAGTGGATCAGGGATATCATAATTTACTTAAGGCTGGAGTGGATCAGGGATACAACAAAATACTTGAGGCTGAAGTGGATCAGGGATATCACAATTTACTAGAGGCTAAAGTGGATCACGGATACGACAAAATACTTGAGGCTGGAGTGGATCACGGGTATCACAACATGTTCAGAGCAAATGTGGACTAGAATTCTGCATTTGCTATAAACAGCAAAATATCACAGTTTTTGTACATATATTTCATGAAAAATTGCACGTCTTCTTAGGTACAAAATCAAATGGCTTGTCGCACATGGAATTACCCAGTCTACAAAGAATCATGCACAGACGCACATTGTCGCCAAATATAACAAGAAACGAGGCAAAGCCACGAAGGCCAGGTTTTTTCCAAGCATAGACACTTGGATAACATAATTATACCCACTTTTTGTAGACTAGATGGCCGTGGCCTGCATGTCGCGCCTTGGGGCGAGGCATGGACACTAAAAAAATAGATATAGTAGATGAAAAAACTTTAACCAAAAAACTTTAACCGGACACACGGACGTAAGGACGGACAGACGGACGTATGCCAAAATGCCGACTATATCGCGCTTTCCGCAAGCGGGCGCGACAATGATGATAAACACCCATGTGAAGTATCAAGGTAATGGGTGAAGCAGTTGCAAAGATATAGTACACGAAAAAACTTTAACAAAACAATTCAAAGTAATTTGACCTTGACATTGGGCACAGGGGCCGCACGGTTGGGGGTAGAATGAAAATATGGATGATGATAAACACCCATGTGAAGTTTCAAGGTAATGGGCGAAGCAGTTGCAGAGATATAGTATAACGAAAAACTTTTAACCAAAAAACTTTAACCAGACGTACGTTAAAAATTAACGTTGAAAATGGCTAAGTCAATTACGTAGAAATAATAGATGAAGGTAAAAAAAATGATCACATGTTGGATAGTTGTATGTGGTGGGCACCCCTTGGTTATGAAGCTGTGAAAGTTTGGTGGTCCTAGGTGGTACAGTACCAAAGAAATGGACTTAAACACAAAAACTAAACATTGTAAGCGCGAAAAGTTAACATTGAAAATGGCTAAGTCGACTGCGCGGAAAAAATGGGTCAAGTTCAAAAAAAGGTAACATGTTGGATAGTGATATGTGGTGGGCACCCCTTGATTATGAAGCTGTGAAAGTTTGGTGGTCCTAGGTGGTACAGTAACAAAGAAATGGACTCAAACACAAAAACTTAACATTGATTGTGGACGCCGCCCGCCCGCCCGGCTTTCGCCAATCCAATAGCCTGGATTTTTTTCTCAAAAAACCTGGCTAAAAACTCAACAAGGGACTAATCTTTTATTGACAAGACAAGAGCTGAACGCAAATGCTGAATGCAAAACTTGAATGCACGTCCTCAGTGACCTTGACCTTGATCATGAGGACATGAGCAATAAAGCATGATGCATAGACACATATTGTCACTAAATGTTATCAACATTTAGCCCATTTCTATTAACAAAACAAAAGATACAGCCGTAAATGCTAAAAGCAAACCTTTAACTTAAGTACTCAGTGATCTCGACCTTTGGCATTGGGACATAAAACACCCATGGTGATGACCAATCAATTAAGGAAGTTCAGTGAGCCTAGGCTCTGCACAATTGAAATATAGAATATTCTTTTATAGAAAGTACTAGAGCAAGTGAGCAAAGGCTCACGGATACCACAGGCCGCATAGGCCCAAATCGACCTGTATCGCTCATCTAAAATTATTACATGTATCCCCATTATAAAGTAAATCAAAAACGGCACGGACTGTCGATTATATATACCAAGTTCCATCAAAATTTGTCTGCAAGTTCATAAAACGTTATTTGAATAATTGTTCAGGTTGTCTCAAAATATGGACAGTCCATGGGGGTTAACAGATCACAGGGAAAAACGAGTCAGTTTTGCATTTCAAGCCCAGAAAAGGAAAACATAAGCATTATATAAAAAACATAACAATATAACATAAATAATAAGACAAATTGAGCATATAGCAATTTTGGCCAGCCTAGCTCCTGATCCGCTGACACACTCCGGCAACCTGACAAGGATCTATACTGTTTGTGAAAGGTGTACAGTGCATATTCTGATCAGACTGCACAGATGAAACAATACTTACAGTGAGAAAAGCAGGGAATGGTAGAATCTGTACAGCTTCAGGGATTGGTAGTCCACTTTGTGGTCTATGGAGCGATACTGCAATGTTACATAGACAATTATATGTATATTGGATGTCGGCTAGTCCACTTTGTGGTCTATGGAGCGATACTGCAATGTTACATAGACAATTATATGTATATTGGATGTCGGCTAGTCCACTTTGTGGTCTATGGAGCGATACTGCAATGTTACATAGACAATTATATGTATATTGGATGTCGGCTAGTCCACTTTGTGGTCTATGGAGCGATACTGCAATGTTACATAGACAATTATATGTATATCGGATGTCGGCTGAGAAAAGTAACCTTACGGCAATTGCAAAACTTGAAGGCTTTGATCCTCGTACATGCTGACTCAGCTCGATGATTAGGCCACAATTGATAGAATGTTTGTTTCCCATCTCCCGACCCTGCATCTTCAAGTTCGGTAGGAAGGTAGGAAACCATAATAATTTTTTTTCGTTTGTCTAGTAGTGCAATCTGAAATAAAATATTATTTTATTTCAGATTGCACTACTGGACAAACCAAAAAAATAATTTTTTTTTTAAATCGGCAATATACTTATTTTAGTTTGGCCGATTTTAGCGAGTCGGTCTGGTGATAGGAAAGAGACGCCTATTTTATTATGTCCTTAGAATCTAATCATTTTGTTGATGACAATGCGCCTACTTCAGTGATTAAATTGACAATATGATGAATGGTGTAGGCCGGAGCGGACTGCTTGGAAGAGCAGGTCGATCTGGGGTTATGTTGGTGACAAACATCATTAGCTCCCTTTTCTCAATATCTATGTACATGTATATGTATATATGAGATGCAAGGGCTTTAACTCTTACAACACGACTGATCTTAATTGCAATGTATGCAAACAGAGTAGATCCAGATGACCATACATCATACTGAGCCAGCTCATCAGAATCTGCACTGTTTGTGGATAGTTTGTAATATTTTTACATTTCACAAAAGTATCCCTTTTTTAATTATTGGAATAGCCTGAAAATTACATTTAACATCGAATAGTCCATTCTTGTGTGTGAAAAGGTTAAAGGAACACAATAGACTGTTTGTTTGTTTATTGGTGTTTAATGGCCTATCAACAGCTAAGGTCATGTAAGGCCAGGCAAACGGGTTTGATCCCATTTTAACATGCTGCATTGGGGGGAAAATCCCAAAATCAGAACGGAATAATTTCATCGAGAAAAAATATATTCAGCCCTGAAATTAGAATAACCTGACCTGGTGCCAGGTCCATACCACACCAGTCACTTGGCCCCTTCCCCTAAAATAGGATTACGAATATCGTAATACTCACATAAGGGTTATAACCAGATTCAACTGTCACATGTATTGTATTTCTCCCTGTAAATATCATGAAAATGTCTTGGAATTTCATTAGAATTGAGTCCTGAGGACTCAATTCTAATGAAATTTCAAGACATATTTACAGAGAAATAAAACATATACTCCTAATTCGTTTGGCCGATATTTTCACCGCTAGCATGCAAAGAGTTAGGAACCATGTGCATATTTCTAAAGTCTTTTTTGTCAGCAAATAACCAAATTGGCAATTCTGGGATTAAGCTACCACGTCTCCAAGAGAAGAATTTTTACCGCTTTCGAAATGTGAAGGGCCATGTTTTTCCTCTAGAATGGGAAATACATCCTCATATCTTTTTTTGTACTTTCACTCCTCTTGCATGTCACGGTGTCTGATAATACAAACATATGTAACACTTTGTGACAGAAGATTTCCAATTTAACTTGCAATTTCCTTCAAAATGGTTAAAAATGGGCCTTCACCAAATAGCTATCTTAACTCTTTGCATGCTAGCGGTGACAGCAACCAAAATATTATGAGCACGTTTCTTATTTCTCTCTGTAAATATGTCTTGGAATTTCATTAGAATTGCGTACTACGGACTCAATTCTAATGAAATTCCAGGACATATTCATGATATTTAAATACAGAAATAAAAGAAAATATAAAGAATTGTCTTCTGCTATTTTTGAACTATTTATAGCCCACAAATGTCCCAGTATGCAAACAGTTAACCAATTGTATGTAGGATACTGATGCATAGGTAGCAAAACCAGATTTGGATGGATTTTGTTGGTGTTGGGTAATTTATATAGTTTTGTGTAACTACTAATGCTCAAACATTACACACGACAGAAATCGCCAATTATCTACCCATTCACCGCTCCGAACTTTCGGGCCACCTTTATACTGTCAATATACCGTAGTTTTACGTGTCATTCGCGGGAGGTGACGTAAATTGTACGTTGGTAACAATGCACCCATACCACCAGATACCGAAATAACCCATAAAACACTGAAATGTGAACCGTTCTTCAAGAACCTGTGAGCATAATTTGCAAAAGTAATGTTATTATATTTACTTCTTCACGAAAGTACACAACCGCCTGTTTTAATCTTACCAAGATTATCAACGTTTCTGAATATTAATTGGCAATGCCAACTCGCTATCAAGCAATTTGATCGGCTGAGCCTGAGCTGTAGCACAATCAAACTGCTTGATTTCATGCAAAATATTCATTTGAATCCTACCTGGTCTCAGTGAGACGGTTCATAAGAGCGGGCACATGGTCACAAAAAAAAATTCTGTCGGGAGAATTTTGTATCCTCAGCATGAAATGTGGCTGTGACTGGAGAAATGGGGCTTATGAGTTCTAGATCAGCCTGTGTATTAACAGTATGATCAGGATCTGCACTGTTTGCCATTCCATCAATGATTGTTTGTTTGTTGGTGTTTAACGGCCTATCAACAGCTAAGGTCATTAATAAAACAATCATTAACAGGCTACAGGAGTGTGCTCTTTCATTGGGAACTACACTGGTCAGAAATACCATAAACCGCAGTTCTCCAGTTACAGCCACACATCAGTTGATTCATGTGTTTATGCTACATGTAGTATACTGTCCATCCATACCTTTGCTGCATCCTCCAGGAATACCTGAGCTTGCAGAAGTCGGAGGGAATCTAAAGTCGAAAGTAAAAAAGGGTTACACTTTACAAGGTTCCTGTAACTTGATCATGTAAACATTACAGAATGCTGGTATACTTGTAGGAGAGCTCCAGATAAGGCGCGTATTTGTATGCGCTTATTTTAACCGAATACGCATTGATTATCAAAAGTGGGAGTACAAAAATACTCACAGCAATGTGAAAATACACATTGATTTTCCAATTGAGTAGTGAAAATACTGTAATAAAGCTGAAAATTTACTCAGTTAGCTTCAAAAGGCAAATAGTGTTTGCTTTTTGCAGCTCAAATAAGTGAACTTTTAAATTTGTTTTATTTTTTATCATTTGTTCCCTCCTATTTAATAAGGAAGAAAATTATTAATCCATTTGTAAAAGTAAAATATATTATTTTACTGATAGTGACTCGCGGTGGTATCGGACTATTTTAATATGAAATGAGACATGATAATTATTAATTATTTATACTAATTAAATGCATCACCTGAAAAAAATAATATTTTCAACAGATTATAAAGTATGATCATTGCACATCAAACTAGAAATGTGGCCTGTCGGCACACGAATGCCCCCGCTGGCAGCCAAAGAAAACGAGGCATATTTGATTATAAGCCATTTACCCGAGCGTTAAGGTTTTGAACGCACCTTGACCCTGGGCTTAGTGGGGGCGGGAAGAATGTGGATTTGTCACAGGGCGGTAGAGGACCATTGTAGCAATGCGTGTGTGAAATGTGAAGCAGATCCAAGCAAGGAAACAGAAATTATAAGCCATTTAACTGAATGTTAAGGTTTCAAACGCACCAAGTCTGTGACCTTGACCCTGTGCTTAGCGGGGGCAGGACAAATGTGGATTTGTCACAGGGCGGTAGAGGACCATTGGAGCAATGCGTGTGTGAAAGTTAGTGTAGGATTGAGAAACGCGCACGTGGATTTGTCCCAAAGTGGCAAGTAAACAATTAAAGTGGAAAAGGTGAAGGTCAAAGGTGAAGGTCGAAGTACTGGGTGGTGGGGTGTGTAGGGCATGTTCATATGTATCATGTGTATAAATATTTAAGCGATTGGCAAAAGTATTGAGAAGTTATTGTAGGATTGAGAAACGTGTACATAGATTTGTCCCAAAGTGCTAAGTAAAGATTTAAAGTAGAAAAGGTGAAGGTCAAACGTCAAGGTCAAAGTATTGGGTGGTGGAGTGTGTAGGGCATGTTCATATGTAGCATGTGTATAAATATTTAACCGATTGGCAAAAGTATTGAGAAGTTATTGTAGGATTGAGAAACGTGCACGTAGATTTGTCCCAAAGTGCTAAGTAAACATTTAAAGTAGAAAAGGTGAAGGTCAAAGGTCAAGGTCGAAGTACTGGGTGGTGGAGTGTGCATTGTAGTAGTACAAATAAAACACATCCTTACATCCGTAACCATACATTGCAATTTCATTTGCTACGTACGGTTATGGAAATAGAGACGAGTTACAATTCCACATCTACTTTACATGTACCTGTATAATAAATAAATAAAGAAGGATACTTCACATAATCCCCGAAACGGAGAGTTGTAGTATGTAAAGAAAAAACTTATTCTATATAGATCCAGCCAACTATATGATCGACCACAGGCATTCAGCGGGTTTCGGGTTTCATCGGTATAAACACATTCCGCGATGTTATTAACGCTAATGTGAATATTTTGGCGGAAAGTGTTTATTTGATAATTATTGTTATCTTGCTAAAATAACATAGTTAGATATGCAAATAATATTGAATTACAGCTCCTTTTCCTAGGTCGGACACAACTTCGTATCATAACAAATGAAATAATGCGTTTAAGGCTCCAACGTCAATATTGTAGTGGCAAGTTCATATTCATGATCATCTGAGAATTATCGATATCCTGCAGAAATATATACATAGAATGCATAGAAAATTACAATTTTAAACATGTTATTATTTTGTTATGATACAAGGTCGTGTCCGACCAAAGTTATAGAAGCCTTGTTCATATATATATATATATATATATATATATAGAGTTATACCGATGAAAGCCGAAACACGCCGAAATCCTGTGTGATCGACACCATCACCACAAGCTATTCAGATACATGTGTGTAGTGGTGAAGTGTAAATTGATGGACCGACCAAATAAGCAAAATACAAGTCTAACATTTTAATGAATTTATATCATATGTAGCTGTGACTGGAGAAATGGGCTTATAGGATTTGTGATCAGTGTAACTCGATCCTGATGTAATAGCACACTTCTGTAACCTGATAATGATCTATATTGCTTGCTAGAAACACGACGGGTGTTTCATTGATGGACTGACGAACGGTGAAGATCCTGATCAGACTGTGCGGATGCACAGGCTGATCTGGATCTACACTGGTCGCAAAACCCATTAGCCCCATTTCTCCGAGAACAGCCACATATGGAGAATTAATGAAATTTGTTTGGCTTATTCAGTGAATTCCTCCAATGTACACTATCACCTCAGGTAATTGCCTGTTTCACTTGCGCCTCTCTCATATTCGGATGAGATTGATTGAGAGTAATTCCGTCCGGTCTCATTTCGAATGGATCCATAATTTGCACCCGGTGGTGGGCGGTGAACAACATTCCAGCTGGAGTACGTCTCGTTGTCTTCCAGGTCCGGCAACAGCTGCATTGTGTCATCAGACCGCGGGTCATCCACAGCTTCGATCTGATCGGTCATATTGAGCAGATGTACAATTTCCTGTAGGTTCATTCATTTGTTCTACTTTATATTTACATGACAACCACTAGGTTAGAACATGACATGCACGGACCTCGTATTTAACAGAGTATAGTAGTGAGTGTTAATTTCGGCAATTTTCTTTTGAGCTTTTCCTCTGCTTTGACAGCCACCTCCTCCAAGAAGAGCTATCGGACGAAATTTGTTTGCCTTAATAGGGACATGTTTATTCGCCGGAACTCTTGCACTTATTATGCGGTAATAAACGGAACCTTTATTAACGGTTATAATTCATATTTTATAATACCTATTATTATGGCAAATGTATCAAATTAAAGGTATGTCTCCATACTTTAATTTGATGTATAATATGTATGTCTACGATGTATGTAAATCATATAGATATTCAATTGAAGTTAGACAAAAAGTTCATTCCTTGGCAACGGTAAAATGGAGCTTAGATTCTCCGGAACCCACGGAACCGTCCATAATTTCTAAACTGTGTTATCAAAATAACAAAATTACATGTCATATTGAACATTAGTATATATGCTTTAATTTAGTATATTGCCTGTAACGAATAACCAGCGAAAAGTGTAAAAAAAACAAGGATTTTATTTTTACTAAAATTCGCAGTGCCGGATTCGGTTTAACAGGACGTTCAATCCCCGGAACCATTATAAACCATTCTAATTTCAATAATGTATAATCAATCATGACCAATAATACACCAACTAAAATGTGCATCTCTATGTTTTAATATGATGTATAAAATATAAAGATCGACCAATTTAAAAAGTGAATTGAAATTAACGAATATTTACCCACCAAAGAGAGTTCAGTCAGCCGATACAGGCGTATTATGTATAGTAATTGAGACCATGCAGGTATCTTTTTATATGCTGCATTTCTGAATTAAAGTGCATATGGGCCCCGCTCTGTGAAAACCAGCCTTAATGACAACATTTTAGATTTTCACTTTTTTACATTTTCTGATGCGGACACCTTTCAAAAACAATATTCTGAAAAGAAAATGCAATTATGCATCATAGTTTTTATGTTATCTCACTTCTCACATGTAACACCATGTGAATCACCCACGGAAAAAAACGTAACGTCATCGAGAAAATGATGACGTTATTGAAACGGCGACGTTTTTACAATGCAACTCAACAGCCTACAGTACTTTGCTGATAAGTTACACTAAATGTATCTACAAGTGTTAGTATGTATATATACTATCAAACATTGAACATAATACAACTATGATATGCACATGTAGTGAACAAAACAAACGCATCACAATCGATTTTAAATCTATAATTAGCCGACCTGTGGCTTCGTAATTTGCCACCATCGCCATAACAGATTCATATAAATGTGTCGTCAGAAAGATACATTGCACTTATCTCAGAATTTAGGCCAGAATATAATTGACGTCATTTACAGTTAATTGTGACGTCATTTATTTATGTAGACATTACGTCACCGGTAATCTTAAAGAATATTTAAGTAGTATATAAGAGTCAAAATGATACCACCACCCTCTGGAAGCCACCGGCTACACGTGGTGCCTCCCACCAGGTGGTGCTATAATTAATGACTCTTATATACTACTCAGATTTTCCTCCATTTTTATGAGAATATTTATGAGAATGGGAGTAATTTTAATTTTTCAAAACACGAAGGGGGGAGTAGGCATAATTTTAATTTTTCCAAACACAAAGGGGGGAGTAAGCATAATTTTTTTAAAAACACACCTACTGTTCGGCGGGTATGTATGAGAACATATTTTTCATCAACCGCGAGACCATATATTTATGACATGAGAAGATACACCCTATTAGAGATAAGAATCCCTATGTTATACTCAGTATATTACAGCAATCTGTCATACATTTATTACAAATAAACTTACACCCTATTGAAGATAAAAATCTATTGGTTATACTGTATATGTCTACCATAAAGCAAATGAGAGAGCAAGCTAAGAGTTGGGGAATTTCCCTAAGAGGTTTGAGACTAAGAAGATATAGCAGATAGGATAAGTGACGCGCGAGCCATCGTCTACGAGGAGAGGCTGCGACGTGCGGTTTCGACCGGACGACTGCCCGCTGACCCTGAAAAACGCTCCGAGAAATTGGGAGAACGAGACGACGGCCAGTCTGCGCCGCCACTGCTTACGCGCAGCGTGTAAAAGAAGATCCCAGCGCGCGTAGAAAACCACTATTCAAGGCGTACTACAATAAGATTTATCAAGGGTTGGTTGGGAGACCTCCTAAGTAGGAGAGATATCGCCAGAGCTTTGGTGGAGGAGGGTCCCAGGATTCTCGCCGAAGAAGCCGAAGTTAGGGAAACTGTTGATGGGGTAGGTAGGAGATAGTATGGACTTTCGAGAGGGGGGTAGATGGGGAGATCGCTAATCGCATAATGAATAAAATTCGTCCAGAGATGACCACGGCGTGTTATCTGAGGTATTCGTGCTCGTATCGTATTAGGAACATAGAGACCGACGCTACTATGATCTATCACAAACAACAAATCAAGGGCAGTCCGTGGATAAACGAGATCGCCAAAGCCGAGAGTTGGATATCCGATAGAGAGAAAGGTCGAATGGACATCGACAAAGTTGATAGACCAAACACAAAATGGACCCTTCGTTCGTTGGATATCGGTCGAGGTGAAGATGATCATCGACGCTCAACAACTTCTCATGGGAGCGGGAAAACTCCCAGACTGGTTAAGACAGAAAAAGGGAATGTATTCCGTCGACACGTACGACGACTACTTGTGTCTGTTTAGGTGCATAGCCATCCACCGTGGAGGGAGACCAGACCGCTGTTGTGAGATGCACGAACTCTAGCTAACGAATATCTCGGTCACGATAACGGACCGGATAGTAAGGGAATTCCCTTGAAAGATATTAAGAAGGTCGAAGAGCACTTCAAGATGGGCATCCGCGTTTACGAGCCCACCGACGAGGGAGTGTGGTATCTCATGAAGGTTCCGGCAAATTACGATGTGGTTGGGAGAAGACAATGACGATAGGAATGTTTGGAGGTCACTCTTTCCTCATAACGAACCTCCGCAAGATGACGAACGAGTACGGGTGCTCGGATGCCAACAACGGTTCACAAAGTCGTGTAACATGCACAGGCACGCGACCACCTGCATGGGTGGGAAGACCGTGGTGACATGTCCAGGTAAGATCGTAGAGAGACCACAGTCTGCATACGAGAAGGCGTTCTATCCCAAGGGGTCAGCGAGCGAGAGATCGATTCAATGGTTGAGCAGAGAAGAAGAGAGATTGGGAAAGCACATACATCACGCGAGATGCGGTCACGGTGGAGAGAGGTGGGTGGCCGGCGATCCTGTCGATGGATATTGTCACGAGACCAAGACCGTGTTTCAGTTTCACGGATGCTACTGGCACGGGTGTCCGATTCATCACGGTAAGACAGCGCTGTATATGAGGTACAGGAAGACGAAAATTCGAGACGCCAAGATAAGGGAGGCGGGTTACGAGCTGGTGGTGATGTGGGAGTGCGAGTGGTTGAATGAGGTGAATACCTACTATCCACAATCACCGCGCGAGGAGACGACGACTCTGTACCCTCACCAGATAGTCTATGACTTCGAGGCGTATCTCGACAAGTCAAAAACCACTCAACCCACCAAAGACCTGACCTTCGAGGTCGAGCACGTTCCTATATCTGTGTCTTTGGGGGATACGATGCATGAAGGGATAACCCACATCTGCGAACGAGATCCTGACACGCTAGTCGAGAAGTTCGTGACCGAGCTACAGATGAGAGGCAAGGCAATCAGGGAGGGGGTTAGGAAGAAGTATCTGCCGGCCGATATAGATATGCTATCGAAGTCTCAGCAAGCAAGATTGTCTCTTGGATTGACCAAGTCCCGGTGGTGGGGTTCAACTGTAGCAGGTACGACCTGAACCTCATCAAGCAGTACTTTGTCGAGAAGTTGGCGGCCACCGTGACTAAGGTGATGGTCGGAAAGAGAGCCAGCACGACGATGTTTCTGTTTACCCCGGAGTTTAGATTTCTCGACATCATCCAGTATCTGGGACCCGGTACCACGTACGACCGGTGGGTTAAGGCGTACGACTGTAAAACGATAAAGTCTCACTTCCCGTACGAGTGGTTCGATAGCGCGGACAAGCTCGACCATCCGGGGCTGCCAGACTATCCCGAGTGGTACTCGAAGTTGAAGGGTGAGTTCCTACTGTCGTTGTCCGAGTGGAAAGAGTGTAAGAAGGTATTCCAAGAAAATGGGATGAAGACGTTCAAGGAATGGTTGCAACACTACAACGACTTGGATGTCGGACCGTTCCTAGAGGCTCTAACTAAGATGACGGAGTTCTACAGAGGAAGAGGTGTGGATATACTCAAGGATGCTGTGTCTCTGCCCGGTGTTTCCCTTCAGTACCTACTTCGTGGGACGATCGATGGGAAGGCGGACACACCCGAGCTGTGGTCACCGAAGTCTGAAACTTATGAGATGATGAAGCAGGGATTGGTCGGTGGT